>CM052890.1:4476201-4605157 GCA_028534135.1 Potos flavus | reverse complement strand
TAATGGGCGCGGCCGCGTGCCCCCAAGTGCACCTCTCATACCTGTGAAAAACAAGTGCCTCTTTGTGGTTTCCTTCCTCTTCTCCAGACAGGGGTTCAGCAGGCGCAGCAGCTGCAGCACGCGCTCCTCCCGCCGCGACTCGGTCAGGCAGGCGTCGTTCATGACGAGGTACGGGTAGATCTTGCCGTTGTGGCCGCGGATGTAGAGTCTCCGGGCCGCGGTGTTGTGCTTCTGCACGATCTCCACCCTGGGCATAAACCTACCCAAGCGGGCACACAGTGAAACCCCAGCTCCCCGAGCCCCCAAATTCTAGTCCCTTTCTTTGAGAAGAAAAGGGAACTTTACAAGAACAACATCCGGAGTTGTTGCGGCAAGACAGACTCCCACAGATGCAGTTGTCGCTCTGGTAAGGTATAAATGGTGCGACACTCTTATGACGAGGGGGAAGAGTCTCCCCTCAGCCGAGGGAAAACGCAGGAAGAGAAGAGGACGCTGTAGCTTTAAAACAATCAGCCACAGCTGCAGAGGTGGGGGGCAGGGTCCTGAACGTCGGGGAACAGGACAGTCAAGCCCGGGGGCTGCGGGGATCCACACCCTCACCGTCCCCTCCCTCCCGTGGGCCAGGGAGCAGGGAGACCTGGCCAGAAGGGGAGTCATATCTGGAGGCCAGGAAACCCGATTCTGGATGCACGAGAAAGCAGACTTCTGGGTCTGATCATGACCATTTGTTACAGCACTTCTGACATTTACCATAAGATACAACATCTACTCTAATAAATTTTACAACTGTCTAATTCTGTCTTGAATACCGAGCTTTAGGAGTTCTACGGACTGGGTGACTTTCTATTCTGTCCAGTTCCGTGGGGATTCAGAAAAGGTTCTTTTAAAAGCAAAAGAAACACAAACTTGACTCAAACAAGACATTTCACCCATCAGTTAGGCCAGACCCTTTAAGTGCCTGATGGCTGAAAGCCGAGAACAATCTCACATTCTGCCCTTTCAGGGGCAAGGAGACACAGGGAGGGGACGAGCCCAGATCGCTGCACGAGGTCCGCCCCAAGGCCCGTCCCACCTGGGGTGCTGTGTGTTAGTGACAACCGCACTCACCGAGCAATCTTGATGTAATAATGGGTCGGCTTGGGCATCAAAAACTCCCCTGGAATTTCTACTTCAGCTGTCTGTGCCGAGAAATTGCTCAAAAACCGGCACTTTTCTTCTATGAGGAAGAACTTTGGAAGCTGCTTGGTTTTAGCCTCCAGGATTTTGATCCACTTTTTCAACTTAGAAATAAGATTATGAAGCTTCATGGATCCTGGAACACTGAAGTCAAAATCTTCAAAATAAAACATAATTAAAAACAGTTTTAATCATCCGGGCTATCTGGAATTCACTACAAGATCATTCACTACAAAATCAGCCTCCCAGGTAGGAAACAGGCACATTTCATTTTACATCTAACCTGGAGCAAAGAACATCTTAGTCCCTGTCGCTCTTTAAAGTGCGAGTTGCAGCCTGAGCGACTTCTCTGCCGACCCTGAGACTGGAGGGAAGGGATGAAGCCTCACCCCCAGTCACCACAGGCCCGGTGGGGCCCTCCAAGGGGCACAGGAGCCCACTGGCCAGCCCTGAAGGTTACCGCCCTCCGCCCACCCGCAGCCCCGCCTGAGAGCAAGCGTCACACTGGGGAACCACGGCCCCATGCCAAAAGACAACACAGCAAATAACCTGAGGCTAAAGGAGAAAAAAAACAATCCAGGCAAATACTAAATTATAAATCAGTTCATCAGAAGAACCTAATGCAAGAAACTGAAATGACAAAAACGGAAAACACACTTTTCATTTAAGCAATTAAAATACACAATTCCTGTATATCTCAGATTTTACTGAAACTCAATATTAAAAGGTCAATTATAAAGCGAAAAACCCTCCTTAAAAAAAGCACCAATTCCACACAGACAAGCACCAGCGGTGGAAAAGACTCTGATTACTTTAACTTGCCGGAGCCGGAAGGTCAGGATAAGCCGAACCGTCTCCGTCACAATGGACCCCATGGGAGCCACGGTACTCTGCTGACAAGGACCTGATCTGGAACTCGGCAGGGGCCGCTCGCACGCAAGCGAAGTGCTCCCTGGGGCCTCGTGTGGATGCTCTTCTGCAGAGTCAGGCTGCGTGGGGGGAGCCTGGTGCAGACTCGCGCCCCCCCTCCCCCCAGGGCCACAGCAGGCTGGGCTGGGGCCAAATGCAGAGAAGGTGAGCAGGGTCAGCATCGTGCCTGTGGAGCCAGGGGCTGGTGAGGCCCCATCAACACCTACACGGCGGCCCAGAGGGGCTGTGGCCACCCGAACGCCCGCCCGACCCTGGCCCGCCCAGAAATACCGCCCCACCATCAAGGTGCTGAGTGTCCATCAGCACAGACTCCCCGTGTGGGCCTCTGGCCACACCGCCTCCGCCCTGAATCCCCAACTCCTGGCCACCACTGACCCATTCTCCGCCTCCATCCTGATGTTAGTTTACAAATGTTTTCTAACTGAGGACCACGCACTAGGTGGCCTTTCGAGACTGGCTTTTTTGCACTCAGCACAACGTGAGGCTCATCCAAGTTGCTGTACCAATGGCTAACGCCGCTCTCTCTTCTGCGAGTACGGGTGTGGCTCGCTCGGCTCATCCATTCTCTCAATTTGGCACTTTTGCAAATCAAATGGCTGCCACATTCGTGTACAAGTTCCTGCACGTAAGTCAGTCCTCATTCCCTGGGATAACCATGACGTATTGTCTTTGAACTTTCCCCACCTCCGTACTGGGGTGGGAGTTAGTAGCCAACACAGGTGATGCTGCCCGAGGACGGAGATGGGGTAACTCTCCTCCGTTGTGTGGACGAGAACGTGGCACTGAAACACAGAGCTGGTCCTTCCTGGGAACGGACGACCAGAGGGGCTGCGGAGCTCTGAGTTGCGCACAAAACGCCCATGCTCAGGAGAGCATCAGCGCCGCAGAGCGGTCTTCCTCCGAGTTTCAGGTTTTGTAATTTTTTATATCAAAATCCAAATGACTTGTCTCACTCTGAATTCTCTATTTCAGGCTACATTTGATTTAATGAGCGGACATTTTAAGATAAAGACATACTGAGTATCATTTCCCTTGAGTAAAATAGGATAATTTCCATAAAATTCATCTCAGACTCTTCCTTTGTCAGGGAACACTACTGAGCACTTCATGGGAGCGTCGCAAAGAAAAAAATCTAAGGGGCGCCTGGGTGGCTCAGCGGGTTAAAGCCTCTGCTCTCGGCTCAGGTCATGATCTCAGGGTCTTGGGATCAAGTCCCGCATTGGGCTCTCTGCTCAGCAGGGAGCCTGCTTCCCCGCCCCCCTCTCTGCTTACTTGTGATCTCTCTCTGTCAAATAAATAAATAAAATCTTTAAAAAAAAGATTAAAAAAAAAAAAAGAAAAGAAAAAATCTAAAACGACCAAAGCGCTTCAGTGGAAAAGGTGTGAGGGGCTCATATTTTATCATTCCAAAAACATCTTCTTCAAGGTGTGGGTGCATTGGGGGAAGCCCCTCGACCTTAAAGTGAGTCCAGCATTACCTTTAATGCCCCACTCACAGCACAAGGGGAGGAAACGCGGGGCCCTGGGGCTGCCTGGAAGGACAGCAGGACACGCTGGATCTCACGTGAATCAAAACAAAGTCACGGCTGTAGCTGCAAAGCATCCTTTGCAATTAGTGGGATAAATATTTCCTTTTACAGAACTTCAACCTCGTCTACACAGCACAGATTCTAGCTGTGCTCTCTGTGATACAAGTTCTTAAAAGATACTTTAAACTAACAGTGTGAACGATTATTCTATGGTTTAGTGTCTCTTTGAAGACAGAACGTTCTGGAAACAGTTACAAAAGCAGTAATTACACGAAAATGTTTCTATTCGCTGGAAAATTGAGCAAATCTTGTTTCCCGTGATGATCGCTCAGGGGTTGACACTCAAGACATAAACGCCTGCAGAAGTTCCCCAGGCGGCCACAGAGATGCCCTGAGGACGGGGGCTTGCCTGGGCTCCCGTGCCAGAGAACGGGCAGGCCAGCGGGGTGGCAGTGGGACACGGTGGCAGGACTGCCTGCACCCAGGGGACACGGTCGGTCGGCCCGTGTGTGCACGCGCTTCAGGAACCAGGGCCCATCTGGCAGGTGAAGACTGAGGCCAAAGGGGACTGGACTCGTCTGCCACCGATGAGACGAACCTTGAGGCCAAGGTTTATGCTTCTGGCCATCTCAAAAAATGTGCGAACTCAAACCAGGGGCCAGTAATGGTGATACAATCTCCTTATCTTTCTGCCACCTGAATCCACTACAGGTTTGAACTCTACTTGCCACTTGAGCTCTGCACCCTTGAGACTGTCTCACCTCCCACCCTTCAGTTTTCTCACAAAAACCAAGGGGAGAGAGGGACGGGAGAGGGTTGGTTCAGCTTGAGACCCTCCTCTTCCGAACACCCTCCATGCCCTCACACACAGCCTGGCTCCCACCTTCACCCTTCGCTGGAGAGGAAGCTGTGCGGCCCGGGGCTGCGGAGAGTCACAGCGACCTCATGATCGGAGTCCACATTTTAAACAGAGTCCAGCAAGCTCAGCCAGGTCTGTGCTCATAAAGACGGAGAAATAACAACTAGCTGATTGTTAAAGACAGAGGAAGAATGGCAAGTGGAACCTTCTCTAGGTTAGGGAGGGACTCACCGGTTGTGAACTGGCCCTTCAGCTTCTGGAAGACGGGGTCCTGGGCTGTGGCCTGTGCTCGCCTGGCTAGAGACTCAGAGGCCGCGCTGGAGAACATGGTCGAGACGTTGGACACGTTCTCCAGGCCCACTCCAAACGTGCTCACCAACTTCTTGACGAAATTTAGAGTGTGGGGGGTAATTTTGGCATCGGACACGGCTCCACTTTTCTCAAATGCAACTGAGTAACATTTCGCCAGGCCCTGCTGGAGCTGCCTGAGAACCTGGCGGAGAGAGACCCAGACAAGTTGCACAGCAGCTCTCAAGGCCAGCAGCTAACCGACCGCCGAGCATCCACCCAGCATCCGCCCAGCACGTCCCACTTCCACTTCCCGGCGCACAGTAGGTGTGAAATCAGCGAGAGCAGCACAGAGCCAACCTGTGCCACCGTCCGCTGTGTTTTTAACCATGAGGACCAAGTGTCCTGAACATTAAAATAAACAAAAAAACACCTCTACTTTTTTGGGCATACACCTACCCCTCTGATGATTAACCACAGGAAAGACCTATGCAGACAGCTTTGAAGTTACTGCTGTATATCCACACGCACACATACGGTATCAGTAATAACAGAAGGCCTCTTGGCCAACAAGACAAACATCGAGGTAACAGTCATCAGCTTATGCAAACACCATTAAGAAGAGGCCCTGGCTGCTGAAAAGCGCACTGAAAAACTAACTTCGCTTCTGGAGTTACCCACACCACAGCCGCCCACACCCACGGCCACGGCTGCTGCTGGCTAACTGGTCTCAGGTGGTAGCTACTTTAGCATGTTAAGGCCAGAACTGGCTTTCCCGATTCCATCACCTTCTTCAGGCACATCCTGAGTCAGGTATTTGAGGCTGCGTTCGTACGCAGACATCCGCTACCTGCTCGCTCCACTGTCAAGTTCGACCCTACGGAACCCAGACATGACCAGGCAGCGAATGTGAAGGACGACAGCCCACAGCACAAGGACGACGGTTCCCCCCACATACCTCTTCGTGCCAGTTCTCTCTGAACCAGACCATCTGATCGACGATGCCTTCCAGGGAAGACAGAAGGGTTGGGTGGAGCTCTCGCTGCATGTGCATGATTCGGCTGCAGCGCCACATTGGGGCTGTTGCTCTTATGGGCCCTGGATCTGATGCAGAATGGGACTGGTTACCCACTGAACTTGGCTGCTGCTGTCCAGAATCTGAGAGTAACACACACAACGCCAATGTCAGCGCAAAACTGGCCCGATGCGAGAGCTCGGTGCTCTAGAGGACCCATCGGCCAAAGGAACGCTGGTTCCTGCAGGCGTGTTTACACAGCACAAGACCGGTTCCCCAAGGACCCTGGGAGCCGCTCCGGCTCTGAGGACACGTGCGCTGAGGGGCTGGGCACGCGGAGCGCGACTGCCTACAAGCTGGCCTCAGATGTTTCAGTGAAAAGCAGAAAGGGTCACGTTGAGACAGAGAGAGAGAGAGAACGCGAGTGTGCACGCAAACAGGGCCGTGTGCTACGTGGTAAACTGAGGTGAGGGGCACAAGTGCTCACTTCGCTGTCCTCTTTCTAACTTCACTGTAAGTTCGAGCATTTTTTAAATGTTTGGAAAAACTATTTCACAGTACATTCCTTGCAGATGGCTCAAAGAATCTAAAAGTAATTAATGAGCAGGTCTACATTTTTTCATCTAGGAAAACCCAATTATGTGTGTTTAAAAAGTATTTTTGAAAAATACAGTCATTTGCAATGTGAGAAATATGCTGTAGAACCCAAATGCCCATTTCTCCAGCTTTGGCTCACTCAGAATAAAAACACCTTAATTTTCAAAGGACCCAAACACACATCTACCTAGGTAGACCCATGAGGCCAGAGCTGGAACGTGCCGTGCGGTCTCCCGACCAGCCCGGCTCATCAGCGGGGATGCGACCACGCCCAGGGGATCAGGTCCCCTTCTTACAGAGTCTCTGGCCTCACGGCATGAACACCTGGGTGTTAAAAATGTCCTGAAGCAGATAGTGCTTTAACGGTTTACAAGGTACCATGTGTAGTGGGCAACGAACGAAACCATTAAAAGTTACTTCTTACATATGAAGACTATTCAGTACAGATCAAAACTCCTCTATTTGAGTGAATCTGGTTAAACTGATTTCTATGCTGATTCTTCCGACAGCTAAAGATGTTATAAACTGAATGACATACACGGTAAGCCACATTTAGACTGCTTACCAGGATGCATTATTAAACTCTATAATTCTCCAGACCTAAACGTTTCATGTATTTTTCCTACTCATGGACCAACTCACTCGGGTAAACCAGCACCCTATTAAATCACAACCATGGAGAACCACCGACTTCCTTCAGAAATCAGGCTTTGCCTCCCAGCCCCACAGTGTCCTCCCACTGGCTACAGACAGACAGGCTGAGGGGCAGGACAGAGTCCACAGCCGTCCAGACATGGAGCGCCCCCACGGACTGAGCCCTTTGCGGTCTGGCCAGCCGGCCCCGCCCGAGACATACCGCTCTTGTAGCGTTCCCGCTGCTCGATTTTCAGGGTCAGGTACAGGGTCCGGATGGGAAAGTAGACCGCTTGGGGATACACGCGTCCAACCTGCTCAGAGACACGGGGCGTAAAGAGCGCTGCTCACCACTTGGCTTCTGGAGAACGACAATCTGCATAGAAAGTAACTACTGCCGCTTGCGAATGGGCTGGGGTCTCCACCAGGACTGAGGAGGCACAGAGTGCACCGCAGGGTGAGTCCACGAGCCCGGACTGAACAGCAGGCCACACACCTAGTTTACCTCTGAAAGATCTGAGAAAGAGCAACACGGCGCACTCCCTCAGTTCTGCCCGCGGGACTGTTAACGACAGAGAAACCACACCTGCCTTGGATTTGGTAAACGTGAGGACGACAAAATGCACCAGTCCCCGGATCTTACTCCGGCAAGTCACGGGAAAACTCAAAATGACACTGGTCAATCTTTATATTGGGCACCACTCACTGGGAACTGGAAACCGATTCTAACTGACAAATAGGTTCGTTAGTAACTTCACGTAACCGCAGCAAGGGAGATGCTGAAAATTTCCTGTTTAAGGTAAGAAACACCAGTCTTACCGAACTGGGGTTTTATGGCTTCTTCGAAAGGCCTGAACAGCTACTCTGATGTCACTCAGACCCTTCCAAATGCGCCTATAAAAAGGCGACAGGAGTGGCATCGCGCTCGGCCACAGGCCGCAGGGTAGCTGGCTAATGTACAGTGAGAGATGTCCGATGAATGACGATTCTACCGCACAGACTGACCCTACACCCCGGCAGATAAACGCCAGGCAAAATGCCAGTACCCAGGTACATCGCTGCAGCCTCTCAGGGGAAAAATAAAAACCATTTCCAGGTACACTGCAGACGATGCATCACTTGTAAGGAGCAAAGTAAGCTAGACAGACAGAACGATGAGCGGCATGTTCCTAAATGCTTGGTCAGGACGCTCTTCATTCATGAGAAGTCCGTCATGGGACTAAGTTTATAAGAAGAAACATGCTCACAGGCACTGTATGTGACACAGAACTGTCTCCAAATTCCCACCATCGGGGTCCTTCTTCTACCCACGGGGCTGCTAACACAGAGGGACAACCTGAAACCATCTCAAATCATGGTCACGAAAGCCTTCCTCCGGGACCCCAGCGTGTGCACTCCCCCAACCCCATCCCCATCCCCGGGGCACACAACTTTCACCCCGAACAACTGCCCGAGGGGTAAGGGGTGACAACTGCTATGATTACGAGGACTTTAGTACGAAAAGCAGCTCTGAAGAGCTGCAGTCCCAAGGAGAGGAAATCGGCTACAAAGTATCAATCGGATACATGTTTCACTAATTCAGAACATTCACTAGTAATTTTAAGAGAATACCTGTTTTACGTGAATCTTTATGTGGCAATGTAGGCAAGCAAAAAAATTGGCATTTTAATACCCTAACAATCTAGCAGAGTATTTCGTTCCAATCCTGGATTATTTTGTTCCAGTCACTTTTAATTGTGCTTTAGATCAAGTGAGGTTTAAATGTGTGCACCCTCCTACACGTGAAACGAGACCTCATTTGCTTGGGAACAAAGAGAGCCTGTTGCTCCCACCTGGCTAATGAGGTTCAGAAGCAGCTTTCCCTCGGAGCCCACCAGGCAGGTGAGCAGCTGCGGGATCCAGGCCAGCCACTGGATGGGCGGCACGCCGATGCAGTACTTGTCAACGGCGTCAGCCAGAGTGTTCTTGTCGTCATCAAAGCTCAGAAGCCACAGCACCTAAGACAGAAGGAAAATCCCAGAGCTGAATGGAAACTCTGAGGCCCTTCATCAATGACTTTTCCCCAACACTGAAACAGCACACAGAGGAGCCTTGCTGGCAATGTGGAGAAGGACGTACAAAGGGCCAACAATATTGCTCAGCGCACCGTATAAATCGTACAGATGAGACCGCAAACGTGAATACACCTCTTGCCTACATGAGGCATTACCGTCAATCACCAATGACCAACCTAGTGACCCAAGGCCCAGCCAACCGGCTAATTCACACTCATGACCTCCTCAAAACAAAATGGACTTCTGCTAAAAAATCTCTGACCAACACCACTCTGGAATGTGGTGGCCACAAGCTGGTGGCCTGGTGTTCAGGGATGTCTGAAACTACAACTACATCGAGAAGGAGGCAAATTCGGGGTCAAATATTTAGGGAGCTTCCCTGTGTCACCACAGCTGGTACGTGTTTCTGGGTCGGCTGCAAATACTAGGTGCTAATGTTCATTCCACATTTGGACATTAAGGAATTCTAAGAAATCCAAATCTTTAATAGGACAAAACAGAAAAGCAGAACAACTTATTCCTAAGTTTTCTGCAAGGATGAATTCGGGGTCTTATATATGTGTTTCCTGAGATAGGAGAGAGGGAGCAACACTGAAGAAGGAATCTCAGTGTTAAGCAGTCACCTCCGGGCAGGTGTGTATCAGCCGCCAGTCCCACCGCCCATGCTGTGCTGGGGTGACCTGGGGACAAGAACTCCAGCGAGTGTGACCGCACCCTGCAGCGTCTGCAGAAATCCTGAGATGCCAGACACCTGAGATAGCGCTGAGCAGCTCTGGGACTGTGGGCACCTCCCCCGCAGGTGAGGGGGAGAATCCACCAGGTGTCTGGCGGGAAGTTCTCCTGGCAGCCTCATCGGTCTGCAGGAATCTCTGCCCAGGGTGAGGTCCCACAGAGAATGCTGGACTGAGTCCCAGGACCGACTCCAGGCATGGCTTTGCTGCTTAAAAGTCTGGGGATCCCAAGTATGTCAGGTCTCCATTTTCTTAGCTTTCAAATGGAACTGTGACAGACGCCGCGAAGGGGGATGGGAACAGACCGGGCAAGCATGAAATAATGCCTCATCCCCAGCACAGATGAGGAAAGGGCTGGCTTCTTGTGCAAACCTGAAGGCTACCAGACAGCCTTTGGTGAAAATGGGTTCTTCTGGTCTCACCTTGGCCAAGTACTTCCTTGACTTGCTCTCGTTCTGATGCCGGCACGCGTGCAGGTAACACGTAATGGCGGACACGCCCAGATGGAGCTGCCGCTCCTTCACGAAGATGTTCTCCAGATAATCGCCCCACATGGCCCAGGCTTTCACTAACACGTCGTGCATTTGCACGGCTGCAGAAAATGCTTTGTTTGCTTCCTCAGATCTGTGCGGAGACAAAAGCAAAACATAATTTTTTTTTTGGTGACCTTCACGTAACATAAAATCAACCATTTTTAAAATGAATAATTCAGTGGCATTTAGTACATTCAAAATGTCATACAATTGCCACTCTGTCAGGTGCCAAAAACACTGTCATCATCCCCAAAGAAAACCCCGTACCACAGAGCAGTCACTCTCCATCTGCCAGAACCTCCAGTCCCTGGGGACCAGCAACCTGCTTTTTGGCTCCACGGACTGACCTCATCAGCGTATCTCACAGAAATGGGATCGTGTACTATGTGATCTGTTTTCAAGGTTCACCCACGCTGCAGCAGGTGTCAGCGCTTCACTCCTTTTCACGTCTGATACTGTTCCCTTGTGCATCTACACCGAGTTTTGCTTATCTATTCATTTGTGTTGTTTTGACATTTTGGCTACTGTGGACGGTGCTGCTACAAACATTCATGACCAAGAACCCGCTTGAGCACCCATTTTCAATTCTTCTGGGTATATAGGTAAGAGTGGAATTCCTGGGTCACAGGATAATTCTGTGTTTAATTTTTTGAGGAACTCACGAACTGTTTTCCACAGTGGCTGCACCACATTACTATCTGCAAATGATGGTTTTACACTTCCAACAACGTGCAAGACAAAAGACAATTGGATACTCTTATCCCTCATGATTATAAATGCGAACCAAATCCAACAGCATGTGAAAAGTATTATACACCATGACCAACTGGGATTTATCCCAGCAATGCAAGGCAGTGGGTCAACACACACACAAATTAACCCATGTGATGCATCACGTTAGCAAAATGAGAAAGAAAAACATGGTATCTCAGTTGGTGCAGGAAAAGCATTTGATGAAATCCAATACCCTTTCATGATCAACACACCCAACTATAACTAGGTATAGAAGGAAACTACCTTAACATAAGAAAGGTCATACAAGAAAAATCCAGAGGTAACATATTAGTCAATCGTGAAGGAGTAAAAAGTTTTCCTCTGCTATCAGGAACAAGGTAAGAACTCTTCACCACTTCTACTGAACTAACCACCAAAAGTCCTAGGTAGGAGCAATTAGACAAGAAAAAAGGTAAAAGCATCCAGATTGAAAAGAAAATGTATAACCATTTCTACTTGAAGATGACATAACTTCATATACAGAAAACCCTACAGAGCGCGCACACACACACACACACACACACACACACAAAACAGAGCAAATAAACACCTGGCAAAATTGAAGATGTAAAAGCAATATACACAATTCAGTTGTATTTCTATACCTTAGCAATGCAGAATCTGGAAATAAGGAAAACAATTCATAGTAACATCAAGAAGAATAAAAGTTAAGAATACATTTAGCATAAGAAATGCAAGACTTGTACACTAGGAACTATAAAACATTGTTAAATGAAATAAGAACAAACATCTTATGTTCGTGAACTGGAAGATTTAATATCGTTATGATGGCAATACTCCCCAAATTAACCTCTAAGATTCAATGCAATCACTCCAATTCCAACTGCCTCTTTTGCAGAAACAAATAACCTAAAACTCATGCGGAATGTCAGGGATTCCAAACAGCCAAAACAATCCTGAAAGAGGATAAAGTTGAAGAACGCTTCCCAATTTCAAACCTTACTGCAAAGAAGAGCAAGTGACACAGTGTGGCCCCAGCATAAGGATGGACGTACGTCAGTGGAATAGAGCTGAGTGTCTAGAAATAAACCTTTATTTTTCTGGTCAGCTAACTTTCCAAAAAGCTGCCAAGGCCCTTCTATGGCGAAAGAAATCTTTTTGACGACTGGTGCTGGGACAGAGTCTACACACGTGCAAAACAATGTATTTGGACCACTATCCCCTGCCACATATAAAAATTAACTCAAAATGGTAAAAGACCTGACTGTAAGAACTAAACCTGTAAGACTCTTTGAAGAAATCACAGGAGTAAATCTTGTGACCTTGGGTTAGTAGGTGGTGGTTTCTCAGCTACGACACCAAAAGTACGAGCAACCCAAGAAACAGATACACCCGACTTCTAAGTGAGAAGCTTTGTGTGTTAAGAGCACAGTCAAGAAAGTGAGAAGACAGCCTGCAGACAGTGTGAAAATGTCTGCAATCATATACCTCAGAGACATAGCCAAATGTCTAAGAATTACAGCCGGATGATAAAAAGCCAAATACTCCAATTAAGAGGTGGGCAAAATAACCGAATGCGCTGCTGTGGAGAAGACTCACAAATGGCACAGAAAAGACACTCAACATCACCAGTCACCAGGAAGATGGCAATCAAAACCAGTGAGGCCCCCCTTTATTCTCACGAGCACGGCAACGGTCCGAAAAATGGAAAGTAACACAGGCCGGCAAAGACAGAGAAGCTGGAAACCACGGACAGTGCTGGTGGGAATGTACAATGGCGCGGCCACTGCAGAAAACCATCTGGTGGTTTCTTGACAAGAGAAAAAGGTCCCACAGGACCCAGCAATTTCACCCTTAAGTATACGCCCAAGGCTCCCCCAAAACCCTGTACATGAACATTCACAGCAATATTACTCACAGGAGACAAATGTGTGAACGGTCCAAATGTTCACTGACTATTGAGTGGATGAAACCCACAGACACACCACGGAGGTCTTCGCCCTGACACAGCACAGACCACCCGAGAACGTGATGCTGAGGGAAAGAAGCCAGGCACAGAAGGCCACAGACTGTAGGATTCCATTTATTCCGAATGTGCAGAAGAGGCCCATCGCAGAGACAGAAGTAGATGAGCAGCTATCAGGGGACAAAGGAAGGGGAAACTAGGGAGTGACTGCTAACAGGTACGGAGTTTCTCTCGGGGATGACGGCAGTGTTTCAGAACGAGCAGGTGGAGACGGCTGTCCAACACCGTGAAAGCCTGAAGCCCACGGAACGGTACACTTCCAAATGGTGTATTTTAGGTCGCGGGAATTTAAAACGTTAAAAAATACCTTTTTATCTTGACAAAAATCACTTACCTAAAATAAGCTAAAAATGCAACCCTTTTACTGAAAATGTGGAAAGTGGGCTCTACAGCCCCACATAGGGCAAAGAGCAGCACCTTGTAAGCCTATCTCATTTGCATACTTTTTACAAAATTTTATCTGATGTTCGTTTCTCTAAAACAGGGTTCTGTGACCTTCTTCTGAATGGGCCAGACAGTAAATGGGCTTAGGCTGCGTGGGCCGGACAATTTCTGGCACAACTACTCAACTCTGGCGGTCTCGGGGAAGCAGCCACAGACCCCATCCGTGGGGGTGGGTGTGTTCCCAGACCTCATTTACAGAAACCAGACGCTGGCCGGGTTTAGTCTGCAGGCCACGGCTGACTGACCCCCTGCTTGAAAACAGGAACTGTCGCCATAAAAGGAATCAAATCAGCTCCGGTACAAAATGTCATGCTGCGAAAATGGGGAAATGAATCTTTGTCATCAGCAGTCCTGTGTTCAAGCAACTCATTTTTTAAAAAGCGTTTTTAAGTACTACCCATCAAACTGGCTTATCCATGCGCCGTAAGTTACTGTCTTCACGGAGACAGCACCTCAAGTATCACATCTGACAACTGTCGCCCAATCATACTGACCCGGCTGCAGCTTCACCCTGCCTTCAAGTTACAAGTAACTATTTCAACAATCTGATGAGGGGCGCCCAGGTGGCTCAGTGGGTTAAAGCCTCTGCCTTCGGCTCAGGTCATGATCTCAGGGTCCTGGGCTCGAGTCCCGCGTCGGGCTCTCTGCTCAGCAGGGAGCCTGTTTCCCCCTCTCTCTCTGCCTGCCTCTCTGCCTACTTGTAATTTCTGTCAAATAAATAAATAAAATCTTAAATAAATAAATAATCTGATGAATTTCTTCCCTCCTGTATAACATACATACTTGTTGATCTGGGCCAAGAACATTCCCTTCAATGCGTAAAATTCAGCTGTCATCTCTTTTGTAAAGTATTTCAAGTTTGTAGATTCAATCACTTCAAGACCCTGTTAAAAAAAAAAAAAAAAGGTAGGAAAAAATTTCTTGAAATTTCTAGACAATGATGTTAAAACTGCATTAAAATATTCATCTAGGCAGTTAAGTCGTAAAAGTCACTGACAAGTGCACTTGAAGTTGACGCCCGACTTGCCTTCCACCAACAGTTCTTGACTGATAAGCGTACTTAAACTGAATCACTAAGTGTCACGTTCAGTCCTAGATACCTTAAGGGTACTATTTTTTCCAAAGCGTTCTACGTGTAGTCTGTTCCACTGTTTTTATTACTATTCCTCTGAACATCACCAAAATCTACTTTACACCCTCATAATCCTGCAGTTTTTCATTTTCTTTCCTTAAACATGTCAAACAAAGTGTGAAACAAAGACCATAAAATGTACGTCAAACATTCAAGTGATTTCCTTTCCCTTTCTGGTGGTGAAGGGACTGTTTCCCACGAACGACGCCGTGTTTATGCCAAGTTCTGACCCTCCTTTCCTACTCTCCGCACTGGGAGTCTCCACGGGGCGCCTGCACTCTGTCGGACCTCCTTAGCAGAGGGGCGGCTGCCGGCTCCTGTCGTCACTCTACCTGCATACACTCGTTTTTTCCCATGACTCCGGCCAACTGGAGGTAGCATTTGACTTGCTGTCGAATCTTCTGGAAGCAATCCACGATAGGCACAGTTGGAATAGTATGAATGCGACTTAGTATGTCCAGAGCTACGTTGACCAGTCCTTGTTTTCGGGCGATCTTCCCATACTGGATGATTGCTGATGCGGATGCGTGAACCCCAAGCATGGCATTGTTTGAACTTGGGTCATGCTGAGAACTGTTTTCATAGGCAGTTACAATAGCTAGAGAGCAAAGAAAAGAGCAATCAGTCCATTGCAAATATTTCTCAAAGCGTTCCACAATAAAGCTAAAATAAAAAATGAAAAACACGCACACATGGGCTTATGAAAACAGCAAGCTCGGTGATAAACCCTCATTACTTTTCCTTGGCTTTTACACACGGAAGATACTTGATACGGAAGGAAGAGGTAAACAGCAGAGACTATGGAGCTGAGCGTTACCATCGTGGCTAACTAAGTCAGGAAAGTGGCTCTAACACATGCCCGGCAGGCTGACGGGATGAACAAAGAGGACCAGGAAAACGGGCAAAGGCTCCACACAGCCACCTTCAAGCAGTTCCTCGGGGAGCCCTTCACAACGAGAGGCATACCCCAGAGCTCAGATCCCACCAGCCCGCCCCTAGCGCCGACTCTGTTCTAGCTGGACGAGTATTAACGGGTGGGGAGAGCTCTCCCCACCTTTCACTGGCTTCCCCTCTACCCTTGCCAGACCAACCACCACCGACCAGACCTGCCAGAAAACAGAACATCTGATAAAGGAAAAAAAAAAACAAAACACACCAAAACGGAGACATGAAACCAGAACAGTGGGGCGTCTGGGAAATTACATGATGAATGCATGCCGGACCAGGTAGGTTTACCCTGGTAATGATGCTGCCTCCACATGAAGACGCTGCTCCAGTGGGACAAGTCGTCAGACACGATGGGCAGCCTGTTCCTCCACGTCTTTACCACCGTCTTCATGTCGTGCAGGCTGTTGTTCCTGCCCAGGTTGGTCGGCTGGAGGCCGGCGTTGATCTGCGCCGCTTCCTGAAGTTCGATGATCTGCTGGGCTGCCTGAACGGGACCAGCATAAGAGACCCCATGGTGAGTGCAAAGGAGGAAAACAAACCAGAGTCCATCAGCAATCCAAGAACTATAAAGGTCTCCCGACTCACTTCCCGAAGGAAGCACTCGCAATTGTCTAGGTAGCTCAATTCCACATTTCGTTTACTCTTCGCCCCACACTCTGCTCTTGTGATCCCGCCACTTTTAAAAGTTCGGCTCTGTGGTTACTGCAAAGTAGGAGAGGGAGGACTGTGGTGCAGGCAGCACCCCCTGCAAACGGGGAGCCCCCCAAACTCTTTCTTATTCCTTTTGCCACCACCTAAGTTGGGCTCTCCTACCGAGGGCTCAGATCACAAGAGCCTGGCCCGCCTGCCCTCAGGCTCTCCTTCCAGCAACACTCAAACCCCGCGGCCATACTAAGCCTCTCAAAACACAGTTTGGGCGATCCCTTCGGGCTGGCGCATACGTCTTCCACCACATCCCTCATGAGCCTGTCTAGTTCGCTACCTTTGCCACCCCAGATGCGCTGCTGGCTCCGAATGCCCTGGCCACAGATCTGAGCCTATCCAAGTTCCACCTGTGAGGTTCCACTCCCCTCCCCCGGGGAGTCCTCCCTTCTCTAAATCCCGCATTTCCTCTCTGTCCTACCACACGGCACCGAATCACAGTGTCCCTCTGGCGTGAAACTGTGCTTCTTAGGGCTGTCCTCTCTCCAGCTCGATGCTCCTCTGGGGCAAATCTGTTTTGAGCTTGTCAGAATCTCCCACACACAGCACCTAGATTCCGTACTTACTATCTTGTTGACCGATCCTAACTGTAGATACGGCCCGCAAGGACCTCCGATTTCCATCTGCACCTGCAGTCCGGCTCGTTACCTTCAGCTTTCTGAACCCTCCCTCTCGCCGAAAGCTTACTGAACGCACAGTGGTGCGGTATGTTTTATACCAGCTTTATGGAGATACAAGTAAAACATCACCGAAATCACTCTGTAAAGTGTACAATTCAGTAGCTTTCACTATGTCCTCGGAGTTGTAGAAGTCTCACCACCACCTGCGTATGGAACACGTCTCCATCCCAAACGCAGCCTCAGATCCCTCAGCAGCCTCTCCCCGTCCTCCCTCCCCCAACAGGTGGCAACCACTGATCTGAGTTCATCTCTGCCCGTTGCCCCCCTCCCGGACACTCCGCAGAGATGGAATGATACAGCACGTGGCCCTCTGGCTGGCTTCTCCACTCAGCGCGTTGCTAAGGTTCACCACACGGCGATAAGGCTCAGTACTTGCTCCTTTTTATTGCTGAACAACAGTCCGCTGCCTGGATCCGCCACTTTTTTTTTTTAATTTACTCATCAGCTGACGGTCATTTGGGCGGTTTCCACATTTTGGCCATTATGGGTATTGCTGTGAACGTGGGTGTGCAAGTGTGTGTGTGTAGGACTGAAACCGGTCATACAGGAATTCCATACTTAGTATTTTGAGGAACTGTCAGACTTCTTCCTGTCTATCTTATGATCCCACCAGCAATATACGTGGGTTCCAATTTCCCCACATCAACGCTCGTTATTGTCTTTTTTATTCTAGAAGTGTAGTGGGTGTGAGGCAGTATTTCACTGTGGTTTTGATCTGCATTTCCCTAATGACTAATGATGGTGAGCAATTTTTCCCACGCTCGTACGCTCCTTTGTATATCTGCTTTGTAAATGAAATTGGTTTATCAAATTTGGGCAGTTTTCAGCCATTATTTTTCCAATATTCCTTTTGCCCCTTTTCCTGGCTCCATTCCCTCTGGGACCCCCACTGTAAGTATGCTGGTACACTGATTCGATCAAGTCTCTGCTATTTACAGAACGCGACCACTGAAGTCTCTGCTTAAGTGGCTTAGTGGTCAATCAGTTAGCCCGAGATGTCCCAAAAGACCAGAACACGAAGTCGCTCAGCCTTTGCTGAGGGCTGTGTGCCTGCTGCGGCCTGCATTCGACAGGTCTGCCTTAGCCTTCACTTCCTGCTCGTAGGGAGCCTCGAGGTCAGGCAGCATGGTGGGAAGAAGTACGTTCTGTGGAGAGAAGCGGCACCGTGAGGGGCTGTGCGAGAGACCGCGTCAGAGCCAAGCAAGTGAATGGTGGCCTGTGTGGCTGGAACAAGCTGTTGGAAACGCGCAGATGGTCCAGCAAGGAAGAGACTCCGACACAGGCTGTGTGAGGGGCACTCGCAAGAGCCTCAGAGGATGCACAGCGGCATCACACTGTGGGATGTGGTGGCTGTTACAGAAAACGCCTGGAGCATAGATGAGAAACATCAAAATCACTCCTGACATGTCACCTGTCATCCAAATCCCATGGAAACTCCAAAAATGAGAACATTTTATTCCTTTGTATTTTGACTCTGGCCTCCCTTTCACTGAGGACGAGCTTAAATGAGAGGACGAGACAAGTGGAAGGATTTTCCTCCCTATCGTCCAGCTCGGTCCGCGCACCACACCCACCTGGAGAAGAGGCGTGTGCACGTGGGACACCACGTGGGGCAGCCGCCGCCACTCGCGGATGGCCAGACTGCTGGCCATTTCCACCAGGCGCTCGATGAAGCTGAGCTGCTGCTCCTCGGGGTGGCAGATGGCCAGGTACCCGCGGTACATGTTGACTTTCCACGCCATCTCTTTGGGACAACTTACTTCCACCTGGTGGTAAAAGAACATCACATGGGAAGCAATGGGAAAACAACTCAGTACGAAGGGTCAAAAATGCAAGCCAATTTTTTTGTAGCCAATCATGCAAAGCAATAAACAGAAATTAAGCTATAAATAGATACTTATTTTCTTTGGAGAAGTCATGAATTTAGATTGCACTTTCTGGATACTCTCCTTTTCCAAATACTAGTGAGTAGCCAATGTCTACAGGTCCTTTGCTTTGAGTCATCAGCAGTTCCAGAAAGGAGAGAAACCGTTCAACACTGACGTGACAGACCAGATTAACAATCACCCCTCGGCTACAAAGTCAGCCAGCGAATTTCCAAAGTATTCAATATATGTTCATTTCCACTCTGATAAAATATAGTTTTGAATTATTTCCAATTCATATTGTTATCCTGGGAAATCAATCTAACTCGTTTCACATTAGACAAAGAAGCAAAAAGCAACGATTCCGGTTGATAAGAGTATGAGAGAACATTTATAAAGTTCGCTGTCATTCAAAAGCCGCACCGTCGTCTACTATAAAATTTCCCCCAGGTTTCTCACATCCTGGTTGTCAGCTCTCTCATGAAGTACACTGAGCCCGGAGCTGTCGCATTTTCTCTCCTCGGCTCTAACACCTGCCCCTCCCTGCCAAACGCGGCTCAGAGCCTCCACATAAATGCTCCCCGCACTCCCCCTTTGGCCCTCGAAAGCTCTGTCTGCCCACCACCCTCTAAAAGAAGCAAGCATTAGAACTGGTCTCGTTTTACCCATCCTCTCCAGAGCATTTAAAAACATAAATGATAAAATTTAAGGTCTTTTCAAAAATCATTTCTGTGTAGGAGAAGAAAGGCTATCTCTGTTGAAAGTATTGACAGGACTTGCTGTAACAAGATCAACCTAATATTCATTCTGAAGCATCTTCGGGCAATAATAAAAACCGTGCACACTTTAGTGCCAAAATACCGTCCAAGTGACACAAGGACCGTGATGATGATGATGGGCCATCCTGCATTATGTAAGCCTCTGGCTTGTTTTTTTGACATCTTACTTCTTTAAAACACATTCACATTCACGGCCTCTCTTAGATCTCAAGAATCCAACGCTGAAGAAATTTAGGAAGACAAACTTGTCAAAATATCTGCTTCCAACACGATCCGCTAAAATCACACCATCGCACATTTTCTGGGCTAAAACCCTATTCAAGACAGGTCTTTGTCAATCACCACATCGATCCTCCGTAACACTGAGAACAAAGGCATCTCTCGTTTCCCACCCCCCAAAACAAGCTACCCCATCAATCACACCAAACCAAGAAACCACCGTACTTCTGCAAGCAGCCCTGAAACCGTAATGCACAGGAACAAAACCAGAAGCAATTCTTTTTCTTGAATTATCAGTGAGTAAATAATTTTGGACCATCTACTTAGACCAAGACTATCTGAATTTACTACAGACTACCCAGAATGTTTATTCAGATACTTTGAGCCTTTTTCTAATTAGTAAGCGCCTTACAATTTTTAGAAAATGATTAAGGGTTTCTGAAAGAAGAAACACTTCTCAGACCTACGGACAGCACGCTGCTGCCTGCATCCAGCTAAGTGAAACCCCAGGAAGGGAGAAGAAAAGAAACTGCCGAGTGAGCTATAAATATTTACTCAGCCGAACACCTAGCAGAGCAAGGAGAGCACAGCCCATTGTACATGTGTCTTGTCAGAAACAATACACATTTTACCGATACAGGTGACGGGTTATCTCCAGAGTAAACTCCCTGCATCGGACAAGCAACTTCCAGACCCCAGTCCCAAGGTCAAGCCCTGGGCTGTCTCTGCCTTCTGTGATTCACCATCTCGGTTCTACGATCTTCCACGTGTTTGTTAAAAAGCGACATTAGTAACAACATAAACATGGTAGCCACAATACAAGTTAAAATTTCAGGTTCATCGTTTCAAAGACAGTCGCTCTATAATCTCAGTGTGCTTTTGCAGTCACCTCCGAGTTACAAGAAAGGAAAATCACTGGTGTGAGTATCGACGAAGCCCAGCTGGGTAGAAGGGCACGTGAGAACAAGATGGCAGCACTTCCTCCACGTCCACCCCAGCCACCAACCGCACACAGAAAAGGTGGAGAGATGAGGAGCAGAAGCAGGGAAAGGAGCCGAGGAGGAATATGAGGGAGGGGCCCAGACACAGGAAATGATAAAGAGCAGCAAGAATGGCTGTATCTGAAGACCGTCTAAGGCAAAAATAATGTGTTGTGGGGCTCAGATGACACAGAGTTGCGCTGTCCCATACTGTGGCTTTTGGGTTCCCTAGTGGGAAAAAGGGAATGGGACCTCTGTGCCCACTCTCCCGCTGCGCACTGAATCCTCTGGATGGGAATTTAATTTTTAAAAAAATGTGAAGCTCAACCAAGTTCATGACTGGGCTTAATGATACTAGGTTGCCTTCACTTCCGCAACAAGCGTGCTTGGAAGAGAACACCTTCATTCAGCAGACATTGGCCAACAGCAGACGACTAACCCACCAGGCCCGGTGCGGGATTCACCCTCGCTGTGCTCGCCTCCAGCAGCGTTGCTGCACCAGACCCGCCACAATGAACTAATCCTTCCTCTGACTCCCAAACCGAACAAATGTGGGAAAGGTGGTAGAGAACCGAAAATAATGCTTGCTTCACAACAGCTATCTTTCATCTGCCAAAACGCCCAGCTCATTCCAAGTGAAGAGAACTCTCTGGAGAGCCACACAGTCTGAGCCCAGGAGGGTCACCGGCGGTGGGAGGGGGGCTCACCTGCACCAATGCCTCCTTCATGGCGGTCCAGTTGGACACCCGCCAGGCACACTCCAGAACCAGGTAAGGGTTTATGTGACCTTTGGACTGGCCGTACTCCGTCAAGGCTTCCCACTGGTTCAACTCCTTAGAGCACCTGGAAGACCGGGATTCAAGAGCAGAGGCTCACTTACCAGCACACCCGCAGAGTCGAAAGGGCAGGGGGTAAGATTTTAAGTTGCTGGTTGCAAAAAAAATTTTCCCCCCACAAGGCAAAAGGTGGGCTCCCAAGGTGCCCCACTGCAGTGAGCCCCCTGCTCTCTGAAGGAAACTGCTCCCCTGGACCCCGAGGGCTGCCCACCACACGGCAGGAGCCCAAAGCACCAGAGCCACTGGACACGCAGAGATCATCTGTTGTTTCTCCAATGGATGCTTTTAATTACTCACGGATTAAATGCTCTTCTGAGGTGGTTCTTTTCTTTATAATGCCATAAAGAAAATAGCAGAGTCCCCTTTTAAAAGCACTCATTACAAGAAAATTTCAGAGATTTTTTTTTTTCACCAGTTCCCTTAACGAAGTCCCGAACAGGGCAAGCACCGTGGCGTACCGAATCCAGTGGTCCTCCCACAGCTGGTACTCCGGGAAAATAGCAGGGGAAGCGTTACTCCTCTCATGCTCCTTCTTGGCTTTGTCCATTGCCTTTTCATAAGATTCTTGGGCCTGAAGAAGTTAATAATGCTCTCAGTTATTTAGGGCAAGCTGGATCTCAGGCCTGGGGGTGCTCTACCCTCTTCTCTAGAAGATCACTGGCCCCGGAGGCTCTGCACGCACAGGGAACAGAGGTGGCACATAGTCCCCCCCACAGAACGGACAGAGTGGAGACTGCCTGGCCCCGGGAGGCAGCTCTCCGCCTTTCAGCGAGGACAGCAGAGGCCACAGCTCATGCCTGTGCTTCTAGAGTTCCGGGGCTGAGAACCGTATCCTGGGACAGGGGCCACACTTCAATGAACGGACAGATGTGAGGATTGAAATTTAAACACTAACTACAATCTATCTGCCATTTCCAACAAGACCACTGACTGCAGATAAAAAGCATCCACATTAGCAACTAACAACTACGACGGAGTTTCAAAAACGTTCATGTCATATATGTAGGTTTCCCTTAAACTAGACTTCAATCAAAGGGCCTTTCTATGTAGGATAAATGCTTGAAATAAACTGGTCAACTTATTTAACGTGAACTCTCACTTGAGATCGTTAGAAACGGCCTCTCCTTAGCCATGCGGCCCGGCCATGTCACCGGACACAGGACGGTGGCTACCTGCTCGAAGAATCCATGCTGCTCGTAAGCAATGGCCGTCGCCGTCTCCGAATACTTGCAACGCTTCTGCCACAAACCAGCCCACATGTCTTCCTCTTGTAACAGAGAGTACAGTTCAGCCAGGGAATCCAATATCTCCTGAAAACAGAGCGTGGTTTTTTGAGTGCTAGGGACAAAAACGTTTTCTTCCCAATAAGACAACTTCACTGTGCGGCCACTGAAAATCACTGGGGAGAGGCTTACTGAAGCGGGAAGGTCCCTGGCAGACGACGGGACCCGGGAGAGAGGCGGGCCTCACCTGCTGAGGTGGAGTTATGCTCTCCTGCTCATAAAATTCCGTTGTTTGCTTTGGCTTAATCTGCAGGCTTAGACCTTTCTCAAAAGCCTGGTGCTCTAGCATCAACGTGGAGCGGAACCAAAGGTTGTGCGTCTTCCCCAAGTACTTCAGCACGCAGGGCCGGATGGGAATCGGGGGGACGCACTGGGACATGGCCTCCACGAAGCAGTTGAGGGCGCTGGGCTGACAGTCCCGCTGCACCTGGTGGCTGCCACTGCACAGGAAGGGGCTGATCTCACCGGCCAGAGCCTGAAACCCAAGAACACGTCAAGTCTCCACTCACAAATCAGCACGGCCTCACGCTCGCGTAGCATCTGACAGCATTCTGGAGAATTCACTGTCAGATAAAGGCGAGCGGTCTCCTCATCCTGTGAAACTTAACCGGATGATTCACAGAAATTTACACCTAAAACTACGTTTTCCAAAACACGATTTAAAACATATACTCACGTGCTGCTGTCTGTCAGACAGAATTTTCCACAATCTGGGGAAAAGCTGGACCCACGTCTTCTCTGCCAGTGTCGTGGAAATGTGGCACAGCTGGACAAAGGCACTGAGCAGGGCTCCCGTCTACAGAAAGAACAGAGACTCGTGGAGCCACGCGGGAGCCCCACGTGTCCACGCGCGGAACACCCCAGTCTCGTGCTTCAGTGGACGCTCCTCCACTTCCACACTTTCGGAGACCAAGCAAATGTCAGGTCAGAGCAAAACCACAGATTCAGAGCATCAGGGGCCCACGGGGTGCTTAGCAGCCAGTGTGGCCTGTTTTTAAGTGTTTTGGCCATTTTTTTAACTTTCGAGGGCATTTTCTAACTGCATCTGCGAGATACGAGTGCAATGCTGACGCGGACGTGAGGCACACGGATGCCAGCAAAGCGAGGCCGCTGGAAACGTGGAAGAGGAAAGAGGAGGAGCACATGCACAGGCGGTAAGGCACTGGCCAACAAGTACAATTCTGAAGAACAAATCAAGAAGTGAGAAGTCTCGGCAGCTGACGGCGGGTGAGAGGCGGACAGGGAGTGGCCTGGCCTGGAATCGGACGCCCCGTGAAAGGGGCCAGGATCAGAAAATAGGGCCCCCAAAGTGAACCAAATCCACAGATGCCTCTGACTTTGTGCACAGCTTTGCTGTGTTTGAAAGTCTGAATTAGCTGCCAAGATTCCTTATGAACAGGCAGGTTTCTAGCCGGCTTGAAGCCACTGGGCCCACGGGGCCCACCTCCCCACGGAGACGGGGCTTCGGCAATGGAGGAGTCATGATTATGCTCTCCTTTTGCCAAACCCAAGGAAGGAAATCACCCTCACATTCACGTCTACCAAACATGCAAAAAAGCAAAGAGAAATATTTCAAGAAAAATGGGGGAAAAAACTTCAGTAAAGGATGTTCCTGGCTGGTATTCGGGCCGCCCCGTGAACCCAGATGACCCCACGTGGTTGCTCCGTCCTCCCCGGCCAGTGTGTCAGCACCCTCCCAGCCCCGGTTCATTTAGCAGAGGCCGAAGCACTGAAGGGCCGCACGCGATCACAGAACTGCCGATTAAAATGCTCATCTCGAGCACAGGTGCGGGATTCTACAGGTTCCTGGCTTGTCCTCATTCACACGTGACCACAGGGAGAGGCGGAGAAGGGTGTGGGTGCTGTGGCGGCCCTCAGCGACAGGGAGACAGGAGGGACGCTGGTTTCAATAGATTTTGCACAGTGAGTAAGACGGTCAGTCTGGGACAACAGGCCCACAGCAGAGACGAGAACAGGTATGCCTGGTTTCAGGAAGGACCTATTCAGATGCCCCCTAGTCCCTGCAGACTTAGAAACGAAGAGTCTGGAGGCGCCCACTGGCCCGACCACTTCACAGGTAGAGGAGCTTCGGGAATGAAAATGTCAGGGTCAAAGTGACTTACAAATGCAGGGACTTACGACCCTACTTTGCTCTACAAAAATAGCTTCCACACACACATGATATAATAACAGGAACACTCTTGCCACTTCCACCGATGTGGATGAACTAGAGGGTATTACGCTAAGTGAAATAAGTCAATCAGAGAATTACCATACGATCTCACTAATATGTAGAATTTAAGAAACTAAACAGAGGATGATAGAGGAGGCTCCCTGAGCCTTCCGGCTGCTTCGCTGTTCTCCGGAGCTCTCCCCACCTGACACAGCACATACTGATTTTACTTCTTTCCGTTTATTACTTGCCCCCACTAGAACCCAATCCCCACGAGGGCTGGCTACTCTTGTCTGTTCCTTCAGTTATCTAGCACTGCTAAAAATGTACTCTGACTGCTCTTCCCCAACGAGCTGATCATCAAACTTACATCAAGGCTACCAGTAAGTCAGGATCTACATAGTGACTTATCCTGATGACTGTTAGCCAAGAAAGGCCTATAGGTTTGGGGGCACTGATCCACCACCCCACCTTCTAGCAGTGATGACAGGAGGGACAGGGGCCTAGTAAGGTCTTCAGTCTGTGAATAAGAGACCCTTACACAGTCGTGTAAGAACGCTCTGCTTCCTGTTCTGTGCACCAGAAGACCGAGTGTTGAATGTTTCTCCACACGCAAATACTGCAACTCTCACTCAGAAGTTTAAAGGTTGATCTAATGCATAAATTCAGGATAGGTCGCTAGAGAATTTTAAATGCAGAAACTATCTGTGATAAGTAATTTCGAATTTTTTTCACCTAGCTCATGGTATGACCAGAATCATCACTGTTTCTTTGTAATACACATCAAAAGCAACTTAGTATATGGAGCCTTAACTTTTTTTTTTTTTTTTTTTTAAGATTCTATGTATTTGAGAGAGAAGAGTAAGAGTGGGGCATAGGGACAGAGGGAGAGGGAGAAGCAGACTCCCTGCTGAGCAGGGACCTTGACTGTGTAAGGGTCTCTTGTTCACAGAGATCATGACCTCGGCCAAAGGGAGACGCTTAACCACTGAGCCACCCAGGCGCCCCTGGATTCTTAGTCTTTAAAAATGATGTTACCTATAATTAATCTGAGACTTTGTGAAAGTGAGAGTTTCCAGCTGGCTATATCTCAAAATACATGCATTTCAAGAACTTTTCCCTGCAAAGAGGGGGGGACTTCGTTTACCACGTTAACCTATTCTCATTTTCTCCTTTTTTATTGCATTTGAAAAATAATCCACCCGTGTCTCATCGTGTATTTGGTAAACCATTTTACCGTTTCTTTCAAGGGGTAGCAATGGAAAAATTAACTTTTTCTTATTTTCTCCTGTAAGATATTGTAAATCCTTTCTCAAATCTTTGCACAGAACATCCACACTAGAGTCTCACAGAACTATGATGGTGTCGACTGAGAAATGAGAAAGTTAACTGTAATCTGTGGAAGACGACTTCACAGCCCTGTGGAGTAGCCCTGCCTAAGGAGTCAACATATTCACGAGAAAGAAGAACCACCATCCCTCCGAACCCAAACACAGACCTTCACTTCCCGGAGAGTATCGAGGAATTTGTCGTGTCTGTTGGTTAACATGTGCAGCTGGTTCCCAATGTCCTTCTCAGAAAGCTCTTTGGTTTTGGGCGTGCTGGTCTGGTCTCCAGGAGCGAGCTCAATATCGATCTCTACATCCTGCAAAACAAAACACAGCTGGGTAAAACCAAAAGGTCAAATGGTTACAGAAAACCCAACAAACACAACTGTTGCAAACTTCTTGTTATATTTTTGCAAGTAAAATTTTAGTCAGTTCCTGGAAGTTTGTAATTATTTAAATAATCTGGAGTTCTACAATAAATAACAAGCAGATTAACTGGACCAGATCTCTCTTTAAGTGACACTATGGAAAAGAGAAAAAAAAAAGGAAAAAAAAACCCACTATGAAAAGGTCACAGTTTTGTTCTATTTGGATTGTGGAAAGCAGAATGAAAAGTACTTTAAGCAGCAATAGTAATAAAGACTGTAAGGGATTCCAAGGAATCAGAGCCTGCCATTCCTCAGTGCAGGAGAGCTGCCCGGCTACCTTGCTCGTCCAGATTAAATACTGTCAGGGCCGCGACACAGAATCTGTTGGCACAATGTTTTATAGGACTCATTCCCAGAAAGGAATAAACCTTGTTTCTGTGTGAAGCTTCTGAGAAGTCACAGCCAAAACCCAATCATCAAACCAGTATTTGAGTCAAACTATCGACCATTTGGGATGTGCCCATGAAAAGCAGAAGAATCACTTCAAAGTTGGTAATTTAGTTCACACAGAATCACAGGTATTATGGAAGGAAACGATCATATCACTACATGATCTAGTGTTTAGCAACACAGAAGAAAATTTTATGCTCTTATTTGCTAATGAAATGAGTAAACATCCCATATCCAGGAGAGGGATCAAACTATCTCTTTTAAAGCAAAGAGGGTGTCTCCTCCTTCAATACTGGCTACTCTACTTTTTAAGATTTTACTTCTTTTAAAGAGAGAGACAGTGTGCGCGCCCGCCCAGTGGAGGTGGGGTACACAAAAAGAGGACAGGGGGAGCAGACCCCCTGCTGAGTATATTGGGCCTGACGTTGGGCCTGATGCAGGCCAGTCTTACGACCCTGAGATCAGGACCTGAGCTGAGACCAAGAGTCGGACGCTTGACCAACTGGGCCCTCCGGGTGCCCCATGGTGGCTGCTTCTAAAACCCAACACTCCAGGGAGAGACTGAGCTTCTAAGAGCCAACCACCTAAAGGAGACACAGGTTAAAGATCTATGCCTGGAGTAGTGGCAGCCACTCCTGTCGGAGTGCTAAGGGCCGTCAAGATGGGGACATCAGCCCTGCTGACCCCCTCTTAGCTCCAGGGCTGCCCCTGCCAGGACGAGGGGGAGATTCAGGAGGTTCCAAGCAGGCTGCCGGTGAAACCCGCTAGAGCCATGGTGGGCATTCCTCCTCAGAGTAGTGCTGTCTAATACAACACGAGCTACCTTTCACTTGGAGAAAAAAATCACCAACACCAGAACATCCTATACTAAGCAGCACTAGCTCATGACAAAGTGATCTAGCTCAAAATTAAATGGCAATACAAGATGCTTATCAATTCAACCTAAGTGTCCATCAGCAGATGAATGGACAATGAAGATGTGGTGTGGCTATATACAATGGAGTATTATTTAGCCATAAAAAAAAGAACGAAATCATGGGGCGCCTGAGCGGCTCAGTCGTTAAGCGTCTGCCTTCAGCTCGGGTCGTGATCCCAGTGTTCTGGGATGGAGCCCCGCGTCGGGTTCCCTGCTCAGCAGGAAGCCTGCTTCTCCCTCTCCCACTCCCCCTGCTTGTGTTTCCTCTCTCGCTGGATCTCTCTCTGTCAAATAAATAAAATCTTTAAAAAAAAAAAAGAAAAGAAATCTTGCCATTTGCAACAACGTGGATGGTTCTGGAGGGCATTTTGCTAAGTAAGTCAGACAAAGACAAATACCATATGATCTCACTCATATGTGCAACCATACACACATGAAAATCTCATAGAGAACAGACGGCAGGGAGATTAGGAATGAGCAAAATGGGTACAAACTTCCAGTTATAAAATCAGTCAGTCAGTCCTGGGGATGTCATGTCCAGCACGTGACTACACTTAAGGCTGTACTGCATATCTGTAAGTTGCTAAGAGAGTAAATGATAAAAGTTCTCATTATAAAAAAAAAATTCTAGGATGCCTGGGTGGCTCAGTTGGTTAAGTGTCTTCCGTCGGCTCAGGTGATGATCCCAGGGTCCTGGGATCGAGTCCCACATTGGGCTCCTTGCTCAGCAGGAAGCCTGCTTCTTCCTCTACCTCTGCCTGCCGCTCCCCTGCTAGTGCTCTCTGACAAATAAATAAATAAAATCTTTAAAAGAAAAAAAATTTCTGTTAACTGTGCAGGGACAGATGTTAACTAGACTTACCATGGTGACTGTTCAGTAATATATACGAATACATAGAGAATCATTATGTTGGACTCCTGAATCTAACGTAATTTACGTCAACTGTACCTCAATAAAAAAGAAAGAAAAATCCAATTGAATGCAGTTACCACATTCAGAACTTTGAGGTTAGAGACAGGTTTTCTCCTCGCCTGTGTCCCACCTCCTCAAAACCTAAGGCTGATAGAAACTGCGTCAACAGAAACGGGGATTCTGTGTGAAAAGGAGGCACCACGCTATCGGGAGCATTACCTCCTCTTTGGACTCGCTGTTTTCTCGCTCCCGAGGTTCCTGCTTGACATGTGTGACCATGGCGAAGGCCGCTCGGTCGTGGCTGTCGGCCAGGTTGATGACGTTGGTGATGGACGGGAGCATCGCTCCCTGGCAGCTGGTGCCAATGGGAGTGCCCTTCTCGCACACCGCCAGGAGCAGCTGAAGGGGGTTTACAGAGAAAAAGAAGACAAACCTAGGACATTCGCCTGGCATTTGGGGTGCGGGGACCCACGGTTAAGACCTAGTCCTCTCGACTGGGACGCACACGCGGAGGACTCCTGAGCCCATGGCCCGGCTGTAGGCTTCTCCCCAGCTCAGACGGAGCCTGAACCTCTCTCCCAGCTGCCCGTACGCAGGAGCTCTGACTGTCTAAGCGTGAGCTCGGATCTTTCTCCCCCACCAGATGGGCTTCCTCTTGCCATCAACTCCTGCCAGGACTAAGTTCCTAACTCATCGACCTCCTCTTCTCAAACCTGCCTCCTCACACACAGCCGACCTGGGTGCTCGTCTCCCTGTGCCCTCCAGTGGCCCCCCTGTGTTCCCATGGCCCCGAGGGGACAGCGTGGGCTCCGCGGCAGGGTTCACGACCTCTTCTGTAACAGAACAGTCCCCCTCGCCCCCAGCCAGCGCTTCCGTGACTCTGCTGCACATCCCGATGTGCTTCGCCACCTGGCCTCTGCCCCTCGGCCTGGCTGCCCCTCAACTAAGGCACTCGTGCATTTTGGGGGCAGATATTTACTGAGCCCCCCGGTGCTCTGTGAGGCCCTGGATTCGTTTGTCAGCTTCGCAGGAAGGCGCCCCTGCCCTGGTGCAGCTGAAGCATCAGAGGGAAGGACGAGACCAATATCAACACATCAACAGACACAGAGTACAAAACACAAGAAACGCCCCAAACCGAACCAAAAAGACACACATCACTGTGGTAACACCCAGGAGACGGACAAAATCGAGGGTGCCCTGCGCTAGCCTGAGTGTCGGGAACGTGGCACGTCTGGGAACACGAGAGGCCAGCGGGGCTGGAGACTAAGGAGGGAGGGAGGGAGGGAGGCCAGCGGGGCTGGACGGAGGCGCAAGGGTCTGGTCACCTGGGGGCCAGAGAGACCGTATCCCGCAAGCTGGAGTTTGTGCCGAGTACCAAGGCAAGGAGGGACACGATCTGCCTTATTAAGGACAATTTTGCCACAATAGCAAAACTGTGGTGGGTAGGAGGGAAAGTGGTTATACTGAGTCAACTGTTCCCGTCATGCTTGTGAGCAGTGATGGTGGCCCCTCGAGGGAGGAGGGAGAGAGAAGGGTGAGAAGCACGCAGGTGTGGTCCTGACTGGTAACATGCAGTGACAGACCAGACACGCAAGACAAAGGAGGGAAGGAATGGCAGATCCCCAGCTGGTGCCCTACGACCTGTCCTTCCTCTGTCCGTTCCAGCATACCTATGACGGTCAAGGTCGTTTCCATTTCTGTGTCTCTACAACCTGACACAGAGCCTGGCACCTAACAGCAACCAACACGTCTCTTGAACCAATAATGACTCAATCAGAAACTGCCCACTGTGTGGCCCTTTGGCAAGTTCCCAGCACGTGCTGCACACAGCGCTGTGGAACGCACACGCGGCACCAACACAAACACGTTAGCAAGTTCTCCCTCCTGCCTGGTACACAAGGCCCCTTCCCCTCTCCCCTGAAGAGAACTTCACAAGCTTCAGTCTCACTGGACAAAGAAACACGGTAACCTGCTGGCTCCACCCGTCCTGCACCCGCAGACCAGGGCCACCCGCCAGCACCGAGAACCCACGGGAAACTAGGCGGCCCAGTGCAGCAGGTAACTGCACCAATGAAAGCGCGCGGATTTCCGTAAGAAACAAGAAACCGGGAAGGCTCTCTACCATCCTGCCCGCACTGCTGTGGACATCTGACCAGCCACCGAAACGGTCGGACGGGTTTACACAGGCCCTTGTCACCGGCACCCCGACCCCTCGCACTGAGGGCTCCAAGTCCATGGCTCTGTCAGGCTGCTCTGGCCTGGCTGCCCTACCTTCCAGCTCTAAGAACGACGGGACCAACCACAGTACATTACATCCTGAAGGGCATATAGATAGAATTTACAGTTTTTATAGTTGAGGAAAAACAAATCTTTTAGCTATAAACCAAGGAACACTATTGAACTAAGAACTTAAAATCCCCCCTAAAAACCCCTTCAACTGAAAACGCAGCTTTAAGTCTTTTTTTTCTTCCTAGAAGAGATGAGAGTAGGTTAGGGTGGAGGTTTCCAATCCCTCTCAGACAGTGCTAACGGCCCCCTGGTTTCGGTGCCCCGGCCACAGACGCTGAGCTAAGCCCATCCTACCTCAATGCACTGCTTAATCCAAAAGTGGTTCCCCATGGCTTCCCAATTCTGGGAACAGGTTACATAAAGCAGGCGCTCGTAGACCCGACGTTTCATAGAGTTGTCAAAAACCTCGAAAAACTTTGCCCTGATGAGAGGCTGGGCACAGCGCAGCCCGGAGAGGAAGGCTGGCTCGAGTTTTGCGGTCAGCTCGCTGCCCGACAGCGTCTCATCCCTGAAACAGAAGGAGGAACACACAGTGGAGGAGCCGCAGCACAGGGAGGCCCCGCGGGCCGCAGGCAAACAGGCAGAGGACGAGCGGGCGCCGACGTTCCGCGATGCCAACACCAGAGCCAAGGGGGGGATCTCGAGGTCTCCTGGGCCGATGGAGCACTTGAGCAAAAGGTGCGCTAATGATGCACCTAATGTGTGACCGGATTACTATTTATACGGACAGTCAAGCTTCGTATCATGACGAGATTAAATGTTACATCGGTTAATCAAAGGATATGCCGTGGACACGGACGTGCAGTATTGGGTTAACCGCTGTCATTACCTGTAGACATAGTTCACGAGGTCTAAAAACTGGGCATTTAACTCGAGGTCTTCTGGAAAGCGCTTTTCTATGTAGGCCATCATTTTCACGAGCAAAATGGACTTCTCCCGGAGTGTAGGTGTCTGTATGAATTGGGTTTTTTTTTTAAAGAAATGGTCAATTACTTCTGTTTGAAAAAGACATATTCAAAAGTATTCTCGCTATCTGCTCTATTCTCTTTTAAGCTCCTACAACTTTGTCGGTGAATCTTTCTGTTTCTAAACAGAAAGATCTTGACTCTATCTGCAAATACTTAAAATCAAGACAGCTGCAGATCTAATTTTCCTAGGGGCTGCAGCTCACTTTGAAGAGAAAACAACTAAATTAAACAAATTAGAAATTTGCAAACATCTTACTAAATTGAGTAACAGTCCCTATTAATTTTTTGGGGTTTACCTTTACCAGTACAAAAACTAAGTAGTAAGGTTCACTTAACATTTTAATACAAGTAAAACCCCGTTAAGAGGGGTGACTACTTATTTCAAGCTTCTAGTTGAAATCTGCTAAGCACAATGACAAAAATTCATCTTAAGGAAAAATACTGTCAATGCCAACGCAGGGGAGAAAATGTTTTGCTGGAGAACTTTCCTGAGAAGAGCTGAGAAAGCCGTGCTTGAACCCTCACACACACACACTGAGGCGGGGGCCTGGTGGGGGGGCACAGTCCTCTGGCTGCTCACCTGATTGGCTGCCATCGGGGAATTGTTTTTAACCCACTCTTCCACGATCTTCACCACAGCCCGTAGGATCTTGGCATCCGGGGATTTTTCAATGAGGGAGGTCAGGATGGCCTGAATGAAGTTCTTCCTCATCTCCATGCTCATGACGGCCAAGCGCGTCTTCACCAGCTCCAGACTCAGCATCACTAACTCACCAGTTCCTGCTCACGCGGAGAAAGAGAATGCACCCCAATAATCCACACACGTGCGTCCACAGGTGACCATGGATAACCACTTTGCATTATGTGGCATGTCGGGGTCTGCCCAACACCCCGCCCCCCCAATATTTCCTCCAATGGGAGCTCTGGGATTTGAGGTGCTGCCTCACCACTTCCCTGCTACTCTGCCCAGTGAGGGCGGCCTCGTAACGGCCTCCGCATGGGCGCAGGGACAATGGAGCAGATGGACCAGCGCGGGCAACCCAGACACAGCCAGTCCTGAAGCCGCATTCCCGGCACTTCTGGCCCGAACTGCCTCTAACAGCGGAGCCAAGCACGGCTCCCACCCACGCCAATGGATCACTCGGGTTCCTGGGGCCCGCTGCCCAGGTCCAGAACCTGCGACTTCATTCTCCATCAGGCATGGCAGCTCTGATCCCGCAATGGTGTTTTACAGCAAAAACCATGAGACAGCGCTCATTTAGCGGTTAATGTTCCACATAAATGTGCAACCATTTAAAAATCCCTTCATCCTCACATTCAGAAATTTGGAAAATAATTCGTTTTAAAAACGAGTCTCACTTTGGTTTTACATGAAATGCTCCGAACCTCTCTGTCGAGAGCAAACGGACAAGGGACTGTGTAAATGCAACAGGAATTCGTGTTCGGGTCAGAATTCAGTTGAGGTGTTACACAAAGTCTGAGAAAACCCCCAGGGACGGCGGCTGTCACCTGAGGTTGCGTCTGTGCTGCCCGACGCCGCCTGTGGGCTCAGGTGCTCGCGGACCATCTTCTGCAGGGAGCGCATGAAGACCGAGATCAGCCTGTCTATGTAGCTCGGGTTGTTGCTGCAGGCGGACTTGAGGATCATAAGGGTCCCTAAAAGGCAGGAATTTGCTGGTTGGTTTTTTTTTAAGAAAACTTTTAAAAAAGGGACCACAACAAAAATATGCTATTTAAAACATTTTAAAATGTGCTTAACAAAAATGTGTTCTTTCTGACAAAAGTATAAATGAGCCCCAAAGGTCAACATTCTAAGCTTTTGTAAATTCTTAATTCATGATCAGCACCAGGCAAGAGAGCCAACTTCTGTGCTTTGGTGGCAACAACATTCATACCTTCAGCTCTGGATTTTATCTTTAGGTTATAGCAAAGCACCCTAAGTGAAGTTTTTTGTCCCATGATATGCTTGGGGCGGGAAGGAAGGAAATCCTTTAAAAAAAAAATCTGACTATCTGGACATGATTAATATTTTAAAATTCAATTTGTACTCATTCTGTAAAACTGCCTAAGATCAATAAAAATAAGCAAAATGTCGAAGCACGAACACGGAGTATGTGAAAAAAAATGTTACCTTCTCTAGTTGACATTTTTATGAACATCCTGACCCTGACCTACACCTTAAATTTTAAATTCATAGTTACGGCTCCCATTATAGACCAATAAAAGGGTATTTATTTGCCACTTACAGGTGCGATCACCACAGATTTGGACAATTTCTCAGTAGAGAGTGAATGTATGATCAGTCTGATCCTACAACAGGTAACCTGTGACACATGACGACAGGTCCATAACTGAGCCCTGGGTCAAGGACAGGGAGGGGAATGGTGTGATCAACTCTCCAGGAACCAGCCCCAGTGCTGCCCCTGGCCTGCTGTCACCCCCACAAAGGAGGGAGGCAGGACCAATGGTCGTCCGCTCTGCTCAGAGAGTCCTCTGGAGAAGTAACAAGATGTTTATGCTCTGGAAGCCAGGCTGCAGAGCGGGACCTACTGTATGATCCCACTTTTAACAAAGTCACAAAAGTATTCAACTATCTAAATCTATCTGGTTCTAGAATAGGGATAGCAAGCTTGAAAGTTAGGGATACAATTTCAACTAAATATATATGGCTCCTGAATTTCAGATAGCAAAGAGTAAGAGTTTGGAGAGCTAATGTATTCAGTTTGTAAATTCAAATAGAAGTGTTTGCATAAGCTACCTATATGTATATTTCCATCTGTGTATATAGGAAAAGACACACATGTCCAGACATTAAATGTTACCAAGTAGAGAGACAACTTTTAGTTCTCCGTCCTTCGTACTTATAAAATTTTATACAATGAGTAAGTTTAAAAAAATTTTTAAATTGCTACCTCAAAGTCTAATCCTCCTCACAGATGTGAGTTTCACATCTGGCTATCTCTGGAGGCCAAAGTCATCCAGCTGCCCCGATTACCTGAGAAACCAACTTTCATTTCACCTGGGGCACCCAGAGCCTCACCACGCAGACAGGGACTAGTTCTCGTCTTATGAGTGGTTTACTAACAGGTGAGCATATGATGAAAGGCAGCAATTATCCACATTTGCACACGGCTTTGGCAGCATCTCCGTGTTCAAGGTAGAACTGCGTTGGCAGGATCCACGCGACACGGGACTGTTCCCCCCAACCCAACCCTGCATCTGAGGCTGAGGCGGGAGAGACTGAGGAAGCACAGATACTTGTTGGGTGGAGGGTGTTCCCCTAAGACCCCAGGGGACGGGGGCCTCACCCGTACCAGGCCACACACAGACACCCTCAGCACATGCCAGCTCCAAGCTCCTCCCGACATCCCGAGCCTTTCCCAGAAGGAAAGCTCGGACAGAGAGCACAGCGAGATCCATGCCAAACGGAACGGCTGCTAGAAAAACCAGGGCAGACACACACTCACCAAAGAGCTGGGAGGGATTCGCATTGGTGGCCTTCTCATAGTTGGTGAGTCCCTCGTAGATGACCTTCCCGACGGCTGCGTAGAGGCACTCCAACTCTTCGTACTTGGAGGCCACGCTGGAAGTGCCTGAAATGGAAGCGAGAACGTGGGCCCTGTGGTTTGGGTTCTCGGGCCTGTCCAGGCTCCGGGAGGTCAACTTTCCTCACAGTAGAGCTTTAGTTATCTTAGGAACTGGAGCGACTGGCCTGGGCGTGTCTCTCCCACCGCAGGACGTGTGGTGCTCCTCTCTGGGCTGCTTCTGACTTGACCAGGCTAAGTGACGACTTATCCCCAAGCCTTACGGGAACACGCTCAAGATATGCTTATTTATGATATGCCAGGATCTGATCCTGGCAGCTGCTCAACATCTGACAACGCTATAGCCCAGCTCCCCTCTACCGCCCTAAGGAAAAGTCCCGTTCGGCTGACGAGTAACAGCATTTCCAACGCAAGACAAAAAATACAAAGTCATGACTGCTTATGTCCATTTTGGTTTTTGTTTTTTTTTTTAAAGAAACGTTGAAAGCACAAAGAGGGATAATAAAACACTCCCTTCAGGAACCAGAGGATGAGACTCTCAAGTGACATGCTCCGTGCCCTCCCATCCACTCAGGCACCAGGGCGAAGGTCACCTACTTGGCTCTGTTGGGAAAATGCTCATTAGGCGGGAGAGGAGGCTATGGACCGCTCGGAGAACCTTGGTGTTCGCGCACGTCATGCACGCGGCAATGCCCCGCTGCAGGGGTTTGAAGCTGCTGAGGATGGCTGGAGACTGGAGGACAGTGAGCAAGAAACTCAGCACTTCCAGTCCCGTGCAAATATTCCCATAGTTGACTTGATTAGGTTGCTCCTGGAATGGAGAACACAGGTCACACACAGACAGCATCAACCCTCCGGTACAGTCCGTTACAGAAACACAGATCAAGCAAAACTGAAAATTAAACATCCTTTTAAAAGCTCATGAAAAATACTAATACTCAGTATTAAAAGTGAAAATCAGGGGCGCCTGGCTGGCTCAGTCCGTACAGCATGTGACTCTCAACAACTCAGGGTTGTGAGTTCAAGCCCCACGTTGGGTGTAGTGATTACTTAAAAATACAGTCTTGAAAAAAAAAAATTGAAAAAAATCACTAAAATTGGTCTAAAAAACAATCACCGAATTTCACTTCTCTCATCTTTTTTACTTAAAATACAAATATCCTTCCAAAAGGAAGTATCTCTGAGATTGCGGGTCATGAAATCAATCTGACAGATGATGCATTAAGAGTAACAACAGAAAACTGAGCACACGGTTTGCTCCTTGAAACTTCTGTTGCTGTGGTTTGCACACACAGATCCCTGCATATATACCGTGTGCGGGCACTGGGTTGAGAGAAAATCTTCCACTTACTACGGGAACAGAGTGGAAAGCTGCTGTGAGCTCGGCACACCGTGTCATGAAAATGTCAGCCTACTACCTGGCAGAGGCCGTCCTCTAATGGCTGAGCTTGACTCAACCGTGACTGCGTGTGAGAGGAAAGTGATTTGACCCTCGAAAAAGAGGAAAGAAATCTGCAGAAAATCCAGAAATTCTACATCAAGTTAGAATCAAAGCATGTACTGCACACAGGCAGCCTGTGACCGCACTGTTGTCATAGCACAGGGAATCTTTATAACCTTTCAAAAAACTGTGGCGATTATGTTAGTCTTTGCAATGTAAAATAACAAAGGTTTAAAACGGGTCTACAGCTGCCAGAAATTACAGGATCATGGTTTTTACAGAAACAAACCAAATAAAACCCCACCAAATGAGCACTGGGGGCTAATTTCTTTGCTACCTCTTTACAGTGCTCCTAACAGACGGTATGTCCCCTTTAAAAATTCACATTTATTTTAGAAGTTGTTGCATGAAACAACTAAAACTGTTTATCCTGAGCCGGCCAGGAGGTCAGCTGAAGAAATGAGATCTCAATAGGCCAAGAGAACTACAATGTCTCCAAAGCTCCTCCCTTGGGGCTCACTCTGATGTTTTACAATCTTTTCCAGGAGTGAAACTCCCTCCTCCTCCTTAGCGGCCACGACTGGCTGAGGGATCAGAGGGCTTGGGGTTCGGTGGCGCGGCCCCAAGCCCGGGAGCGGGGGACAGACACAGGCACCCACCACACTCATCAGCAGCTTGTCGAACCACTGCAGTTTGAGCTCAGACTTGGACCACATGTCCGGTCGCAGGGCAGTCTTCAGGAGAGTCACGCACCGGCGAGACAGCACCTCCCCAGGAGACCCGGCTGTGTTGGTATTGTCGTTGACCTGGAAATGCACTCAGATTCAAGGCCCCTCTCATGTGTTCGTCTTCCGTGTCCTGACGCCGCCTCTCGCCTGGCTTCCTCCTCCCGGCCACCTCCTCTCCCACCTGACTCAACGGGGCCTCCTCTTGGATGGGACCCTCCTGCTCCCTTGCTAGGGGGTCAGGTCAGTGGTGACATGCACTCATTTGTGTGATGAATGGATCAGTGTCAGGCAGCTCCCCAAGAGCAGGGCCTGAGCTCCCCCCCGTGGAGCCTCCTGGGCTCCTAGCATGCCGGAGCACCAAGAAGGGACTGGTTCGATCATTTAGCAGATTCTTCTCAGTACTTTGGAATCCTCACCAGTATGGCAAAACCTACTATTCCGTTTAATAATTACACAAACTTGATTCCCAAATTCTTAAAAAATTACACTTATGATTTTTGTTGAAAAGGAAATGAAGTTTCAGAAATAGATTTCCAACAAATCCATGAAAATATATACTGACATAAATAACAAACACAAGTTTTAAAGGCCCTTATATTACCAAACGCTGTATATAATTTATGTATGTTGGATCCTCCCAGCAGCACCTTTATGAGACAGGTACCTTGGAAGTTAAATAATGTGCCCGAGATCACTATCTACTGCCATGTTTTGCCAACCCCTAGATGCCCTTAATTTTAAGATACGCCATTATCACCGCGGAAGGAAAAAAACGTTTTTAAAAAATATTATCACTCATAGAACAGGCAGGTTTCAGAAATATTAGCATGTCATCAAATCAACGGAATCTGGTATGAAAGTGAGAGAGCTAGCCTCAGACCTTGGTTTGTCTATTTCTATCAGACATAACAGTCTGGAATCTACTAAGAAGTCTTTCTTCTCAAGAAGCTCTAGCATAAGACATCCCGAAAGCCGCACCTGACAAGCCACACGGATGAGAAAGTTCACTACGGTGTCTGTGTGCTGCTTATCGATGGGCTTGGCAAGAAGGGAGTCTGCTCCAGGCAGCGACTGGCTCCTCCCGAACACCTACGAGATGCAGGAAGAACATTCTCAACGACGCATTCCCAACGCAGGGCACGGACCTGTGCAGCCAGCTCAGAGAATGCGGTCCTCGTGGGGGCTGACGCTGTTCTGGGCGCTTCCTTGACTTAGATCTGGTAAGAGAGCCGTGGGTGCTCTGCTCTGTGAAGTGAGTGTGGAAGAGGGCAGCGCAAGAGGAGGGAGAGGAGCTCGGAGGCTCCGCAGAGAGCAGGCAGGGCGCACGCCAGGAAGAGCTGCTTGCCACTGCCGTGGGCGGACACGTAAATGGACAAAACCTCATGTGGTTCTGGGAGTCCAACCTGAGCACAGGTGGATGCAGGGACCACGTCCCCGGGGAGGAATGATGAGGGGAGGGACAGTTCCACCGAGGCAGCGAGTGAGAGAGTCATCACCACAACAAGGGGTGAGGAGAGTGAGCATCCCCAGGGCTCTCTCGGCAGCTGCCCTCCAACGAAATGGGACAATTGTTTAAAAAACCGAACACAACACGGGTGCACGTTCTCAATTTTCTTACCCTATGGTGTTTCTCTCAGTGCCTTACTGTAAGGAATGAACCATTCTCGTCTGAACTCTAAGGGTATTAAACGTGCATCAAGAAAAACGCCGTCTGGTGACTTGGGAAACACAGCGGGTAAGTCGGTGTCACTGGGGTCCCCCTGTTGAGTGCAGCCTTTCCCAGCTATGTCTCAGGCGCGGCGCTGGGCACTGAGGCCACGCTCACAATTTGTGGAATAAATGAACGAACTCCCTCGAGGAAGCGCAGACCCCATAAAAGCAAGCACACAAGGAGCGTGCACGCGCGCTCACCGCGCTGATGGCTCCCGTGGCCGTCCTGAAGCGTTTCACCTCCTGGGCAGAATCTACCGACAAGCCTCTCTTAATGGAGGATGAGACAGAGTTGACGCCTTCTCCACTGGAATTCGGGTCCATGTCCGAATCCGGCTTAAAAACACACATACACACACACGTGACCTCACCGACTGATTTCTAGGGAGAAGCAGAAGGAATGCAGTCTGGGACGACCGAGGTCTGGCAGCCATACCTGCTGGTCCTTGATCCTCTGCAGTTCCCACTTGATGACGACCTCGGACAGGTCGACGGCCAGCCTCCTCTGCTCGATGGTGACACTGGGCGTGAAGCCCAACCTCTGCATGGCGCTGACCATGTGCTGCACCAAGTGGTGTCGCACCGGGTAGTACACCTGTGGGCACGGGGTCTGTGTCACGTCTCCGATGCCCGCGCACGCGCGAACACACGCGCTGAACACGGAATCCTGCTCAAGACTTCCGACCCATGGCTGAGCGAGGAAATTCTCATCCCCTTGTGGAAGTGTGTGGGTATTTATCACCCCCCCCATCCCAGCCCCTCACTGAGCCCCCAGAGAACACTGTATTTCAGCCCTTTAGTACCATCTTTAAAGAACAGTGAAACACAGGGGTACCTGGGGGGCTCAGTTAAGCATCATCCTTAGGCTCAGGTCATGATCCCGGAGGCCCTGGGATTGAGCCCCGCTTTGGGGCTCCCTGCTCAGTGGGGAGTCTGCTTCTCCCTCTCCCTCTGTCCCTCCCCCCTGCTCACGTGCAGGCATGTTCTCACAAATGAATAAAAAATCTTAAAAAAAGAAAAAGAAAAAAACAGTGTTGAAACACTGAATTCTCTTTAGGTAAGCAAGACTACTAACGTGTACCAAACTTCAGACTTGATGCCACAGACATTCAGCCATACCAAGAGGCAAATCTCCAATTCTAAAAGAGCTGGCTGTAAAGAAATTTCTCCTCTACCCAAAATCTACAATATTTACATTTAAATCAATCTAACAAAGTGGGTCATTTGGCTCTAGAGAAGGAGGTGCCAACGACACAAACAACTCTTCAAGCCAAGTTACCGAAACCTAGAGGTAACGATGACTACCTCCCAATGTACTAAGTCATCGGTATTCACGGTTACCCATGTACTTACAAGAAGAACACAGTCCTAGACAGAAGCAGACACCTGGGACACAGTCTCTAAACCAGAACCATTTCAATTTTGACAAAGCCCCTCTCCCCCGCCACGCATCAACGGACCAGAAGTAACTTTACTAAAAGGTGAATAGCCACCTTACTACCGCAGAAAATTAAAGAGCAGCAAAAGGTCAAAGCAAATGCCTGAATATGCCATACAGGCCCGTCCACACTGCTTTCTACACACCTTGAAATGCTGCACGATCAGATGCAGGATGTGAACCAGCTGAGGGACCGTGTGGCCCTCCTCCACGATGATCTTCCTCGTCCAGTGGGTCAGCATCTGGTGCCCATCCTCCATCCTGGCAGGCACCGCCGGGGTCAGTATGGCCATCGCTTGTCTGACGATTGCTCGGGCTTCCATCGCGTGGGCCTTGAGCAGACTGTGAAACACCTAATGCAGGGAAGAGATTCTTATGTGGGATGAGAACGAAGGCTCAGAGAAACGAAAAAAGAACCCAATCACTGAACCAAGGCAGAGTATTTCTGCAAAATGATTTTTACAAAATTCCTCAGGGCTGTCTTATTGGGAAAGAACACAGTTGCTTCCTCCTTCATTAAGTTTTGAGTGATGAACACATTCATTCTCTTCCTACCGAGCACCCACTTTGGGCCCATGCCAGGCTAGCGTGCAGTGCACAAAGACGAGTGAGACCTAGCTCCCCGCAGGAACCTGCTCTCGTGTAACCCACGGCAAGTCAGCTGAAGCAAAGACCCTTTCCTTCCGGCCACCGTGTGGCAAAGGGAGCGAAAGGGGCTGCCGTCAGAGGCAGTCTTGGGACAGTGCAAGTGTGTGGTGATGTCCTGATGTAAGTAATGTCACAGGACACAAAGACCACCTAACAGGTGCTAAGGGTGGAGGGGACAGGACAGGTGTTGGAAATGAATAGGACTCGCCCACGCCCGGACACCAGGGGAGCTAGAGGGTGTCAGGGCTGGTCCCTGGGTCTCTGGCTGGGCGGACAGTGCCACAGACATGCCTGTGGGAGGTGGTGTCTGAGGCCACGGGCTTTGTCGAGGTCTGGAATTTAATACCACAGAAGCTCACAAGACAAGTGGTCAGAGGAAAACAATTAGAAGTGACCTCACAGAATAGGACAAGGGTGATCACTTATAAAATGTTAATAGGACAGAGTGAAGTGTATCATCACCTTTAATTCTTACAGAGACAATAATTTACACACTCAGGGTCATAAGAATTTGTGACAGCAAAAAATAAACTCAAACCCAGAGACGCCTGGCATCAAGACCTAAACCACTGGGGGACTCAGGGAAGATGTGCTTGTCTTCGACAGAAGATCAAGACAGCATGAGGGTTCTGAAGTGCCTAGTGTCTTTAGCTAAGGAGTGGGCTGGGCCCTTCCAGAACAGTTTCAACGGACCAGCAGAATGGAAGCCAGAATGCAATGTATAGAGGAGCATGAGGTGGACAAAGGAGACATTCTGTTGTTTCGACAGCAAGGCTGCAGAGGAAGAAGAGAGCAGAGCAGGAACTGGGGAGGGAGGAGAGAACGCACAGCCACGGGAGAGCTCACAGAGCTTACAAGATGGCAGAAACGAGCATTTTTAATGGTGCTGGGAAAGACAATAGGAAAGGGGGCCCCGACGGTGGGAGGGGGCGGCGTGTACATGCACACAAGCCCACGGAGTGTCAGGAGGGGCGGGGGGGGGGGGCAGGAGGGAGCCTTGCGGCACCTGAAGGACGATTTTCTTGTGTATGGCGAACTTGGCAATGATGTGCGCCAGCAGCAGGTGGCCGCTGTATTTGCAAGCCGGGTCCACGCAGGCCTTGGAGAGCAGGCAGGGCCACGCGAAGGTCATGAGGCGGCGCAGCTTGCTGTTTCGGTTCTTATTGTTGTCGTGGATGTGGTGCGGGGCGTGCTCCACCAGCAGCGTGGCGTACTGCAGGAGGTAAATCCTCAGGGAGTCCAGCATGTCCGCCTGCTTCTCGGGGTCCAGGACCTGCGGGGCACACAAGGAAAAAACTCACTTCTGGCCGTGAACTGTGTCGCCTGCTAAGGGTCATACGACAGGCTTACGCTTTTACAGCGCGTGCACACACGCTATATGTGCGTATATAACATTAAGTTTTACAACCAGGGAAGCAATGGTGTCACATCAATTTTCCTTTTACATGCGTGGATTAGGAACTCAACTGAATTTATGTCAATGCCGAAGGGCAGGCATCCCCTGCAGGGGGTGAAGAACTTGAGGGGATAAGGAGGGCCTCCTCTTTGATACAAGGTGACGGATTCAGGGTGGAGTTTAATTTCCAAGTAATTGGGATTTTTTTCCTAGTCAGTTATTAATGATCTTGTCCTGATTTATCAGTATCATGATCAGAAAATGCTACCCAGAAAACAAATCTTTAAAGAAACTGCTACGGTTTTCTATGTAATCAAATATTGGATAGACTTCCGCGTTTTATGACTCTAAGAACAAAAGTACACCCTGCCGAACACCCCACATGTTTCTACTGAGTCCGGTGCACCGCCGGCATCATCCTTCAAGTGGGCCTCCTGACTACCTTCTGTCTACCAGAAGGCTCTGAAAGGCTGCAGTCTCCCCCACGACTGTGTTTTCGTGAGGGTCCCTTTAGCCCCCTAAGCCCCTCTCCCCTGGATTGGCTGCTTCCTGACGGCCCGACCCTGGAGCCCCGACCTGCCTGCTGCCAATCGTCCTCCAACACTCAAATCCCAGCTCCTCACTTGTGCCGCATCAGCAGCATCCGACCCAAAAGACAGTCTAGAGAAGGCAGCACGGGGGACAGGGCCACGTCCGGGTGACCATCTCCCCACAGTTGCCCAGAATAAGCCAAGTATCAACGAAGGGACTCAAAAAGATTCCCTGGGCTCTGCTCGAATTCCTAGAGAGGGTAGAGATAGGGTGAAAACTGCAGAAAGGAGGCCTGTCTTGTGGGACAAAGACTATATAAGGACCAATAAACTGCCAATGGGAACAGTCCCCTCCACCTGAATCCCAGGACAGAACAGTGACACAGGGATGAGAAACTGAGTCCTTCTTAAGGGCATCCAGGCAGCTGCGGTGCACCGCGCGGAATGCCCATTGCTCACAGCACCCCAGCGAGCGACGTGTAAACCTCACACTCCACCAACCTCAAGGCAGACACAGCACCTGCCAGCAAAGTTCGAAGTCCTGACCTGCATGGGACAGGCCCCGCGAGGAACACCGGGTGGGCGTTTCTCAAGGAAACACACGCCCCCTCAGGTGCAAAACGGGAAACGCAACTGTAAAAACGCAGAGACTCTAACACCTAAGGTAACTTTAGACACCACTGCTGTCACAGCAACGGTTTCATGAACTTGACATCAAAAGGTCTCCACGGCAACCAGATCCGGTCTGATGTTCCCACTGAGTCTTGGTAGATTCTTTTGCAAAGGTAAAGATGAAAACTATACTTCAAAAACGTTGACCAGCAAGAGTTACAAAATAACTCTGATAATCTGGGTTTTCACTGACATATGTTCTATTTCTCACTGGACTCCTTTATTAGTGTGGAAAATCACCCCTTCTAAAGTGAAGATGCCTTTAAGACTGCACCAATAAGAATTACAATCCTCTGCTAGAAATTAACACAACCATGAAAAATAAGAACCTTAGGAAAATATGCTTATTTCGACAAACTCACCACACATGCGCGCGCACGCACGTGCACACATTCTCCCTCACTCACGCATCTGCTAAGTTACTTTCCGTGCCAACATATTATCAGTGACGCCACCTTGGTTATAAACACGCTGCTGACGCTCTCCGGATTATCGCCTTCAGGATTGGGAGGTCCCAAGAGCTGCTCTCCTTCCCCCTTCTCAAAGCTGTATAAGAAAGCAGGATTCAAGATATGCTGCAGAACCTACAAAAAAATTTAAAAATGAAGGAGGAGGAAAGCAAAGCCACGCTCTTCATTTCTTTACGAAAGTGGGCGGGACACTTTGCACCCGTGAAGCTAGATCTCAGTCACAGGTAGGACTCATATCCTGACTTTGACTCAAGCAGTCGGCTGGAAAGGGAGAGTAAAACAGGAGGAAACGTGACATCAGTCTGTCTACTCTTCTCATGTCCAACAAGTCATTTGCTAAAAACAAGGGCACTAACAAACTACTTCCCAACACTGGTTCACTTGGATCTGCTGTATGCTTCTCAACAAGGGCATTTTCCTCACCAACAGTCCCGACTGCTGTGTGTCACTGGACACACAGCAGAAGATGAACAGGCCCTCGCTTCCCTAGGAAACGCGCTCCAACGCCTGCGGCTCCCACTGCCTAACGGCAGGACTCACCTTGGCTTTCAGTTCATCTCCAAAGTTGGGGTCATTAAAGTCCACAAAGCGAAAAAACAGGGCACGTTTCTGAGAAATGTTGTAATTTTTGGGAATCTCTTCCTCCATATACTCTTTCAAGAACGTCATGTTGCAGAGAAAACGACCAGTGAAGGCCCGGAGCAGCTGGAACAGCAATTCTATATCTCCGTAATTCCTCCTGCGGGATCAAACGAGAACACAAGTTAAGTCACAGCCTGCTTCAGGACTACGCAGGATCTCTGAGTTGCCTTTCAACAGCTCAAAGTCCCAGTCTGCTCTCTGTAACGAACATGACTACATGTGGCCAGTGAACCAAAGCTCAGCCCAAACTCCCAGACAGGCTCTGGCTGTGCCTGCAGGACAGAACAAGTCACTTGACGTGAAGGCAAACAAATGCACCCACTTGCAGTAATTCAGCAGACAGTAGGCCAGCAGCTTGGGCTCCTTCCAGTTGGTGGCAGCCATGTTCTCCTTCCGGTGTCTTTCTTGAAAGGTTTCACTGACCCACACGCGTCTCAACTGGCTCACCAGAGAGTGCTGATTGGCCAGCCAGGAGTCGTCGTTTTTAACTATAATACTTATGATCTGTCAAAGAAGTGACAGTTAGGGAACTGACAGGGCTCTCTGTGTGTCTTGCCTAAACTTTCAAAATTTCAGGTGCTCAGGGAAGAGACGCTACCTTGATGGCCTGAAACTGAAGGTCCAGACGCACGGTGCTGGTGCTGGGCGAGCCGGGGCGCACGGCGGTCTGCGTGCCGCCAGGCACCAACAGAGTGATGAACCTGTTGGGGTTAGCTGCCAGCACGTCTCGCAGAGGTCTGGCATCTTTGTGTTTTAAAAAACTCTGAAAACGAAACAAAACGAGCCATTTTAAGCTAGTCCAAACTCACAAAAGGTTTAGATGCTCTGAATTCTAAGGTTCTTTCTAAATCTCTCTAGGCAGGCTAAAAGTCTCCATAAGCACCCTTTAAAAAAATGCTTCTTAGCAGTAATAATACTTTGTGAGTATGGATTTTATAATCTCAGTTGCTCATTCATTTGCTATCACCACCAAAATCCTGAAGGATTCCTCCACTCAAACTTTTCACACGCACAACAATGATGTTTCTAACACTCGGGTACGTGACAGAAAAATAAAGCCGAGACACTGCACAGTGAAATATGAATTTCAGATTTTCAGAGCACACCGGCTGACGCAAGTCTGCAGGGACGCCCGACTCCAGCTCCTCGTGCGCCTACCATGAACATTCTGCTCCACTGGGGATCATTCAGGGTCGCTTCCATCATGAACAGCTCTACCGTCTGTGAGGGGTGCCGTGTGAGGAACTTGATCAGAGGCTCTCGGAAGGGACTGCCAGCCTAGAAAACATGGGGGGAAACGGCGTCTTCTCAGGACTTGAGGCTTCGTTGGTCTACCGACCTACCACGGCAAGAGGAGGCATGTCTCCCCCTAGTAACTGGCGTGTGCTACAGCCGTAAGCAAATATTAACATCAAACATCTTCATGCTGCTACATTAATGCATCTAAAATATAACAAAGTGAAAACATCACAAGCCAACAGACGGAGGAAGGATCAGAAGTAACCCCGAGTTTGACCATTACCTCAATCAACATAGCCCGTTCTGTTTTCATCACCACCTCTAACAAAGGCTTGACCAGAGTTTGAGGTGCAGCTGGGATCAGATGAAAAAGGTTTATAATTGCCGAACAAATTTTCATTTCCTAGTGAATAAAACCAGAAATTACAAAATAGGCCAATTAAGTTTGCCAGCTAGAGATACCAACATTACCACAGACCCTACTGTGCTCTAGCTCCATTCGCAAGGCTAGCCACCAGAAGCAAAGAATTAACATGGAAAAAGCCACAATTCACCAATGTCAGGTTACTGCTGTGGCTCAAGGAAACTAACTGCCCCTGGCCTTCTGATTTCATCTGTCAATGGAGGGGAGAGGGAGCTGTGTACACCTGATGTGATTGTCCCGTGTCTGTTTTCAGGAACAGGGCCAGGTGTCGGAACTGAGCTGCTGGGCTGCCTGCGCCAGCCCCTCCTGGAGGAGGGGACGAGCATGCCTGTGGCCGTGAGAGTGTTACGATTCCCCCGCTTTGCTGTGACATCATGGGGTCTTCCCGATACACTAAGGTCTGAGGGCACAGACTTCTTCTGCCCTCAAAACTTAGCACAAAGAAAGTCTTCAAAACATCCTCAAGTATTTACCCTGAAAATTAAACATTAATGTAAATAAACAACTGACCATGGTACTAAGTATCTGTCAACCAAGCCTAAAGATGAGGCTGACAAACTGCTCTACTGAACCATAAGAAAAATGTGAAATGCCAAGATTTCTGCACTTTTTAAGGTGCTAAGAGCTCAGTGGTCAATCGCTCTTGTTTCAACGTTCTGTTCTCAGTGGCAGTCCCCATACTTTAGAATCTGCAATTCAAAGAGATCCCACATGACCCGAGCCATGGCCAGACAAGGGAAGACTCCCTGATGTACCACTCTGCCTCGTGTGCAACAGGACGGACGTCCCACTGAGCACAGTAAAATGGGGATCATAAACACTCATCAGGAGGGACCACGTCCCAGGGGCATCTGAGATACTTCCTCGAAAGCCTCTACAAAGAAAAAGGCCAAACAGTGAGCTGGGGAAGAAATGACAGAACGTGGCTCAGGGTCACCCCACCTCTCCTGTAGAGTTCTCTTCTACAGAATTTCCAGGTCTTCACACAGAGCAAGCTCTATTCTGAAATTATAACATGCTCATAATGGCACTTTTGCCTTATGGGTTTTCATTTTCAAAGCGCAGTCAAGCAATCATTTCTTTTGGTCTTCACACCATCACTAGAAAATAGGACTGACGGATGTTATCATCCCCATTTTACAGCAGAGTTCGGAAAGCTCAGGGTTTGAACGTCCGAAGTCCCAGTGCCGGGACTACGTCTGTGCGGTGTGCGTGAGCGAGAGATGCGGGGGACCGGGTGCAGAGGGGCAATGAGGTCTTAAACTCCAGGCAGGCAGGCACTTGGGAGTGTGAAAGAAAATAGAGCTCCTCCCAACTCCTAGCAGGTATGATACTCTTTGTGTAGTTTCCTCCCAAGAGGTTGTTAGATGTAGGAGCTCATACGAACATTCTGAGAGCAAAACCCAGTTGAATCTTAAACGGCATTGACATATTGCAATTCGAACATGTAGAAAACCAAAGAACTTAGAATCTTGCTTAAAACGTCCTAATAGGAAACATGCGTGGCATCCGGACAGTTCACAGCAATGGTACTAATACAACTCTGCCACAGACAGACGATACGGCTCACTGCACTCCAAGGCACAACGCACTCTGTCCACCACAGAACCACAAGTCACAGCAAAACCAAATACGACGACACCCCCTCCTGTGCCTCCACTGAGATTCTCACCTCTACCCCTTCCATGGCAGGCTGAACCAAAACAAAAATTACAGCATGAAAAAAGGCAACAAAAAGGTAAAAAAGAAAAGAAAAGAAAAGAAAAGAAAATATAAACTGTTCTTCACAGTGCAAGTCATAAACTGACTTTAATAGGGTTGTTCTCACCTCAAACTGACAGAATGGAGACAAGGAACATCTCCCGCACTCGGAAATGCTTTCCTGAGGATGGGGAGGAAAATCATCTTTTTTCTATTTATGTTATTTACATAAAAACTTCCCATATACACAGTAAGGATTATTGGGGGAAACAAGACAGTAAAGACAATTATCAAAAAGCACACAATAATTAACAAATGCTCAGCAGCAAAAAAGTACACCTTCCACCCTTCAGATGTCAAAACAGAGCCCTTCAGATAGTGTAGAACAGCATACGTCCCTTCCCTAAATCAAATTTAAAAAGCAGGAATTTCGGAATTCTTGCCCAGGGGGAGAAACTGTTGTAAACAAATATATTTAAAAATCCGTTTTTCTTTCGAGTAAGTTACGATCTCACATGCAGCGCTGACATTAAAGAAATGCTCTTCCTCTTTCCCAGCGGAAGTCAGGAGGGTACCAGGTGGTTCATCCCCCGTAACGGTACGTGTGAGGCCCCCACCCCTGGAGGAGCCCGCAGGCAATGACGCCTCCCAGAGAGCAGGGTTATTCTGGGAAGCTGTGTACGCACACACAGACCCGGCACAGCAAGGGGTCAGGAGCTCTCCCCTGGGAGCTTAACGCTAAAACAGCAAACCTTCCTAAACACAGTGCTCGTGCGAAGCTCTGATCATCAGGGTACCCAGCATCACAGAAAAGCTCGTATCTGTTTTATCGTAAATAGTCAACTATTTAACATGTCTTCAGTTGTAGGTTCTCCATCATGTAATATTATTTCAGGATTCAACCAAATGGGGACAAACTACCATCTAAGATCCATCCCCAATCCTGAACAACATCCATAAGAAATGATCAGAGCTCAAGAGCAGAAAGGCGGCTTGGCCTTGGGCTGAGGCGATGAAACTGTGGGCACGCTGCTTGGGAACCCCAAACACCACGGCCTGAGGCCACCCCCGCAGAGCTGGGTGTTTCCAGGCTGGTCAGGGTGTGGACTCCCAGGACGGTCACAACACGTTTCTGCAGGAGCTGGAGGATTTCCTGGTACCCACAACTCCGTCTCCCGCCCACTGCCTCTGCCCCATCCAAGGAGCCCTCCGAACAACCTGCTGTAAAAGTTGATGGAATCTTTCTGCTCTAATGAAAATCATTCACCTCCCCCCTAGAGGTTGTTAAATGTTTATTCCAGAACTGTGCCTTTCAGATAATTAACACATTATAAAACAATATAAAATTTAGACCAAAAATACCTAGCAGATGAGAGATGGGGAGGAAAAGCACAGTGGCACCCATACCTACTCCCAAGAGTTTACGCCTTGAACATACACTCTGCTCTCCCCCACGAAGAGTTCCTGATTTTTCCCTGTGTGTATAAATAACAAACCTTCCAAGAGGTCATGGTGGTGTAACACTCCTAAAAAAAGTGTAAAATCCTGGTTTAGTTTTACTTTAGTTGGCTGTTTTTAAAAGCAGCAGGAATCGAGACTTACATAAACAAAACACCTTGACACAGAATGGCCAAAACAAAGCATAATAAAGCCAAAAAAAAAAAAAATCCAAGTTGGGATGAAACACAGCATCCAACAAATACGCACAGGAAGACAAAAAAGCCACGTTGATTATGCCTCTGAAGAGCTATAGCATCCCCTCGTTAGGACACTGCCGTACAATTTCACCAGGTGTAACAGGACCTTAGGGAAAACACGATCCTACCGATGGACAGTCATCAACTTGAAAAGTATTTTAAAGGAATATTAACATATACAAATTAGATTCAAAACAGCAAGAACCATTATTTTTAAGAGTGAAGTTTTAAAATGACCAACATCAGACACATAAAAAAATTTAGCTAAAGTAGTTTTCCCTTAAAGCCATAAAAATGCGTTTTGAAGTACTGGCCATTTGATTTTTGGCAAACAGTTGGGGTGGGGGATTCAGACCCGTCAACGTACATGCCAGCATCTATGTGATGCTTCGCTACGTTATCCTCAGTGTCTAAAGTCCTGAAGTCTACACTTAGTTTCATGAGGCAGTGAAGATGGGAAGCAATGGGATACCACAGCTGAGGAATGCACCACCATGCAAACGGCAGCTGCCAAGAACAGTCTAGAAAATACACTTTATACACTTTACAGCAAGACCAATAAAATTAAAATACTAACATTTCAAGCTTCCCAGAATTCTCATCAACGAAAACGTATTAAAGTGAACAAAAGGAGATTTTAAAAAAACACAAAAAGGGATGTTTAATAATTAAGAAAAACAAAGGCAAAACGTAATGCTAGTAAAAGATGTTCAACAATTTATACGACTATAGTCACATAAACTGGGTTTCTGACCGGTATTTTAATTAAAAGCCCTGCTTCGATATTAACATTGCGAACAGCAGTGCCCAGCACGGGTGCCCTTCCCAGAAGCAAACAAGTCACTCACGTTTCCGTCGCTCCTCTGGCCCCCTTTGTGGGTGAGGACCACCACTTCCATCCACTTTCGTAGATGTTGCTGTTGAAAAAAACAACATCCTTAGACATTTGCCTCTCAACATGATCAGTTCAATTCCATGCTGTTCTTAGATGAAAATTCTTAATTTTCCATAATCATTCATTTCCATCATATTCCGTGTGAGGATGGCAGTGTTCGAATCGGAAACAGCCTGAACATGGAACTAGAGGGAGTAACCGGCATTTGCATCATGTTCCATGATCAGAAGGCTGAATTTACCCTGATGTAATAGGAAACGTCCTGAAACCTGGCCATTCCGATATCACTGCTGTGCTCCTTTGACGTTACTGTGCGCTGCACCTGTTCACGGGGAGCCTTGAGGAACCAGGCACCAGGCTAGGCCCCCCGGGGTGGAGAAGTGAACAGGCAGACATCATCCCTATCCTCGTTCCAGCTCAGGTTCTAGCAGGGAGAGCAAGGTGAAATACATGGGCGCCGGCTGTGGCATAGTCACAGTAAGAGTTGTGAAAGAGGAACAGGAATTAGCTGGAGAAGGCGGTCAAGGTCACGGAAGACCCTGCTGAGGCAGACACTCCAGAGCACAAGGGAAGAGCACACCAGGCAGAGAAAAGGACATGCAAAGGCCCTAGAGCCAACAGGCAGGCTTGGCCGCTGTGTATGGCGAAGGAGCAGTGGGCACAAGGGGGCTGTGGGGGATGGGCCAGTGAGATGAGCACAGATGCCATCTGGTCAGAGGCCGCACAAATGAGTGCCAACAGGAAGCAATTCCGTTCCGTGCAGAACCAGGACAATCGTTATGTGGTAAAACCCTGTATTCTATGGCAAGAGCACGAGAAGAGAGATCCCTGAGCCCAGAGCAACTCTGGCCTGCCCGGGCCTGCGGCAGCCAGCCTCCCAGCCGTGGTGTCCAGCAAAGTCTGGCAGATAAGCACTCAGAGCCTACAGGTAAAACCACGAGACTATCCAAATAACAGAACTATCTTCACTGTCCCACACTGTCCCAAGCCTGTTCTTCACACACTGAAGCCCTACGGGAAGTTAACTAGTTGTTTTAAAAAGGACTCCGTGGTCAAAGTGGCTTGGGGACAGACTGACTTAGGTCCACCTCAACACTTACAGGGCCAGTGTTCCAAAGAACACACATTGAGAGACACTAAAATATACATGCTTTCAAAGAAACTTAGTATATTAAGCTATGTGCCAGTAAAACTCCTGGAGAGATATTAATAATCACCAAGATCTAGGGTCATGAAACTCTATCTTACTACAACAGCTATTTTACCGAAGATGAGAGAGGAACAAAACCAAAGGTGAAGGAAGCAGCCAGCTGCATCACCTGGACACTCTGCTTTCGGATGCCCCTAAGGAAAAAAATACCACTCATTGTACATAAATTCACTTCTAGCTCGGCAGGGAGCTAGCCACAGCAAATACCCACATGGGAGACTTCACGGTCAAATATCAAGAAGTTCGAATTTCTAAAAAGGCACATTTTCAGGGTTGTTTTTGCGAATGCCCATTGTACACAGCAAAGTGTCTCAGCTCTTAAAATTATGCTGAAGGCTTAAGCTGTTAGCCTGAAAAGCAAATCATACGTGGGAAAACAAAGGTCAGCGACCGAGCACAGCTCTGAAGAATAGGACTCAAAAGGGCCAACGTGGGCTCGACTGCCGCCCCGCCCCCGCCCGAGTGCGGCGGGAACGGGACCCATCAGAAGATCCCCGCTGCAAACGCAGCGTCAGCACAGACCCAGGCTGGACCCGGGCCAGGTAGGGGCCGGAGGAAAATGGCTGGACAAATGGCAAGGCAACTCAGTCCTTTTTTATCTAAGTACATCAACATTCTCTGCTTTCAGAGAAATTCTGACCTTTCTGGAAACAGCTCTCATGCCAGAAAAGGGGTAAAAGTCCCCTCAACAAACCAGACACATAGCCCCCGGACTTTACCGTAGGGAAGACTCCCGCCCCATGACAGGAACTGCATGCTGTAAGGCAGTACAGCCGTCTCTTCAGACGGCTCTGAAACAGCCGGGCAACAACGTGCACTGAATGAGGTCCCAGCTCACGGCAGACGTGAACGGGGAGCCTGGCAGTTTGCCACCGAACTAGCTACAAACACGCCGCCTCCGGCAGGTAGGCAAAGGCAGCAAGAAATGGCAGCGGGGGGGGGGGGGGGCAGAGAAGCCAACGACGACGCTGGGCCATCTGAAACACATGTGCAGGTCACACACCACGAGCACCGAGAGCTGCAGCGTGACAGCAGATACAGCGCGGGTCCGATGCGCTCGTGTCGGGAAGGGACCGTGAGCACACCTGTGAGGGTGTGTGTGCACGGATGCTGGAAGGGCGTGTGAGTTACACACGTGTGGAAGCTAAAGAGGAAGGAACCTTCCAATTCGGAAAATGATTCCATGGAATACTGCTTCCCGGTAACACTCTAACAGGGCATCGGCTACAACTGTAAGGGCCAACCATGATACTACCAACTCCCAGTCAGGTGTTTTGGTCACTGCTCCTTTCTCAGGTGTCTGCAGATACGAAGAAACCATACGTGAGGTACAAAGCTGTGTGGTCCTCACACAGCCACAGAGCTGCACTCCACACACACTCCACACACTACAGCTACTGAGACAGGAACCTTCATCACCCGGAGACGTCTACATGGCCACAGGCCACTTGAGAAACATAAGCATGAAAAGTACGTGCGTGTTTGCAGTTATGTACCATGAAATCCTAAGTTATTTATAAACATCTACTTACCAGAAGCAAAACAGAATGCGTAAGAAAGTTAATCGCTGAATCTCCTTTATCTGCTTATACTTCAAATTTAAACACTGTCAAATAGGTATTTTATTTGCATAATTACTTTCCTGGTAACTTTAAAAACCCTAAAGACTTCTAAAGTTCTTACGTATTTTTTTTTTACTACATCACTGTCTATAATAGCAAAAGACTGGGCGCAATCTAGATGCTGTCAGTGGGGGACTGGTGACATGAACTCTGGCATGTCCACATACCGAAATCGTATGCAGCCATGAGACAGAAGGAGCACTTCTGATCTGATCTGAAATGATGAGTGGCAAACAGAAAAAGTAAGAACTGTGTGTATATGGTGCTTCCTTTTGAGGAAAACAAAAAAGAATTTATGTACGTCTTACTACAAATATAAAATATCTCTAGACCAACATTCAGGAAACCATTAACACTGGCTGTCCCCAGGCATGGGAGGTGGGCTGCTGGAGGACAGGGACGGGAGGAGATTTTCATGGTACTCCTTTCACACTTCCTGAATTTTAAACCACATATACATATACACACATGTATATTACTTACCTAAAAAAATAAGTTAAAATTTCAGGTTAATTACTAACTATGTTTAAATACATTTGGCTTACCATCATCTGATCACAAAATTTATCATTGAAGGAGTTTGGGAAGAGCCTGGTAACGGAAGTGAGACGATTCACGACGTTCAGCGTCAAGCTTCGATAATCCCCCAGCATCATCAACAAAGGTCGCATGTGCGTATGGATTTGATCTACTTCTATGGTGGCACCTTCCAAAAACTATTTAAAAAGAAAAGTTACAAAGGAAAATAGACAATAGAATAGACTTTATAACAGAATAAACTCATTCAGCTCTAGCAGCAAGTCTGTGGAATATTAACCACATACATTCCAAAAATTTATCATGAAACGAAGAAGACTCGTCATTACCGTTGAATATTTCAAAAGGTGTGACTAGGAAACAAGCAGAGAGATTACTGGAGTCCAGTGTGTATTCACACGAGGCAGACTTCCAGGCGTACAAACCAGGTGAGCGTGAATGGGAAGGAGCCCAGAGACAACACACACGCATTTGCATGCACACGCCACTCGCTCACCTTTCTCATGCAGGCTTCTCCGGCCTCCTGCAGCTCGCTGTTTGTGGAGTTCAGGGCCTTGAAGAGTGCAGCGATGATCTTCTCCCTGGACTGAGGAAGGTAATTGCAGGCAGCAAGCGCATCTTTAGGGAGAGAGATCAATACAATTTCATTATTAGCCTGAAAAACATATGAACAATTTCCTCATCTAAAGGCTCTTCCCAACTAACACAAGGTGTGAATCACTGAAGCACTTGCCAAGCGTCTGGCCTCGAGAAAGACCAAAGAACACACGGTCCCCTACCGCACGTGTTCAGTGTTATCTAAGAGGGAAGTCAACAGCCTGTCAAAAAGGCCATGACAAATACTACCCCATCCAGATGGAAGAAGGGCTGGAGGGGGAATAGAGGGGAGACCCACTGACACCCCTTCCCCAAGACATCCCTACATAGGGTGAGAGGATGGCAGAGCTGCAGGCAGATGCACACTGAAGTGACAGAGAGGGCTGGCCTTGAACTCTGGTGCTAAGGGAACACACACACACATAGCCTCACTTCTCTTCCACTATCCGTGTCTCATCAGGCAGCCTCGTCCCAACGTGGGGAGTTAAAGGCTTTGAAAACACAAATATTCTTAGAAAAGGGGACACACCTCAATCCTCTCTGTTAGCCGAGAGGTAACACCCAAGAGCAATGCCCGTATTAGCCAAAGGGATTGCATGAGAGGTGCTGGAAGAAAGGAATCCCCACGAAAGAACGAAGCTGCCAAACTTGGCTGCGGAGAGCCTTCCTCCCTCCCTCCCAGCTCCTACCCCTCCGCCCTCCCTCCTGCCTGCTGTCTTCCACACCCCAGCCCCGTGCCTGAGCGCAGGTATTACGGTCTGCCTCTGAGCTCCTCTACCTCTAATTCAAGGAGGATTCTGGAAACATTTCACGAAGAGTATAAAAATCAACAAAGCAAGAGACCAAGTCAACTAAAAAAAACTGGTACTGCATATTTATTTACCAAAAAAAGTGGGGCGAATGATGTTTCTAAGCGAGAAGAATTCGAGTGAGTAAAAATTCAACAATGTAGCTGATGTTAGTCATGAAAGCCTCATGGAGAGAGAATCCCATGAAAGCAGGATTCTCAAATGCTATGGAACCACTGAAAAGCCTATGAAGGTAGTACATCTTCCTATACACTGTGATGTGCGTGAAACTGGCAATATAGGAACACTAGAACTACTCTCTTCAACTAGAGTTGAAGAGAACTTTATCAGTTCTCTTCATCAGTGAACTATAGCATTAAGAGTTAATTACTACATTGGGCGCTTGCGTGGCTCAGTGGGTTAAAGCCTCTGCCTTCAGCTTGGACTGTGGTCTTGGGGTCCTGGGATAGAGCCCCACATTGGGCTCTCTGCTCATCAGGGAGCCTGCTTCCCCCTCTCTCTCTGCCTGCCTCTTACTTGTGATCTCTCTCTCAAATAAATAAAATCTTAAAAAAAAAAAAAGGCCAATTACTATAAAGTAAAATACATAGTTTCTAAGAGTAAACAACTGTTTAAATTCTAACCATCTATACAATCCATCGACATCTCATCGTGTCATTTGACAAATACACAAACGTAATTATCCCACCTTAGAAAGAACGTAAAAAAATAAAACCCCCCAAAGGCCACTGCCTCCCGGCAGCTTCGTACCCATGACTTGTTTCAGACTTAATTCACATGAACTTACTTAATGCCGCAATTCGCAAAGGTACGAGAGACGGCAGACTTTTGTAACAGGGCAGCTTTGTCAAAGCTGAGTCTTCAGCCTCACACAAATTTAACAGCTGTGAAAGATAAAATAATTTAGCCAGCTCTTTCTGTGAAGACACAGTAACCTTGAAAATAACAGAACACAGCATCTTACACATACACAACGCAATTAACAACTGACAAACTAAACTCAAACCCTAGGGAATTTAATATCGAATGTGACAGAGCTTCCTTCTAAAGCAAACTCTGTCAACCTCATTAGTGAAATAAGTTCTTAGACACTTTCTCACCCACTCTGATACCATAACATCGTTTCTCTACCCAGGGGATCACTTAAACTGCAAACACGATGGCAGGTACATCTCCCTCCGTATTCAGAGCTGCTTCCCGGGGCCGTGGGCTGGTGCCCAACAGACGTATGTGCTGTAATTCAACACTGGAGTGCTTAACACTATTTCCCCCCCAAGTACAGGAAAGTATAAAGAAAGAAGGTGAAAGTCACCAAGAATATCGCAACTCAGAGATTCTTTCCTATCTTTCCGGACATTTTATCATACCCCAGTATATATTATTAATATATCTACTGATACAAAATATCATGTATGTTGTTCTGTTACTGTTTTCCCCTTCTATGTACATCCTGGGGAAACAATATAAGCTTTACTGTTATCTTTTTTCCTTTAAAGATTCTTACTTAGTAAAAGATTTCAAATAGCAAAAAAGGATATATACTAAAAAGCACTTTGAGTCACCACCTTACTCCGCTCCATCATTACTACTCTCCTCCTGCATCAGCACGTGTGTGTGTGCACGCACGTGCACACAGACACCTGTGTCTGTAGCTCTATTGGACAGAGTGAGCAGGCACCAGATCAGCTGGGAAGCTTGCCGACAGTCCATCTGACCTGAGAACTCAGGAGAGGCTCTACTTTTAAAAGACCCTCACGTGTTCTGATACAGCCAGTGCTATGATAAACACTTCGGAAACCAGTTGTATTCCTTGAGATTTATCACTCAGCACCACCAGGTTCTGGTCTTAAGCTTAGTGAGGAATTTTCCACATAGGTTAAAATACATCTGCCTATGGAACCACCAAAGGGAAACTTCCTCCCATTCTCCGGTGGCTCTCCTGGAACTTGTCAGGTCATATGGACTATGACTCCTACACAAGGGATACAACAAGGTATAAAAGTTCAAAGCTAGACCATGCGATCATAGGATTCCATGTCCAAGTAAATACACAGGACTTAAAAACTCGAGAAGTAGATTTTTCATAATTGGAAATTCAAACTTAGTGTGGATCAGAAGAAGTTGTTTCCTTAGGACCTTTGCCTCCGTTTACTCTGACAATGCCTTAAGTCTTATAAAATTCAGATGTTAAAAAAATTTCACACTGGGACTGATCACCAGACCATTACTGTGTTCTACGAATTAATGCCTAGAATTTGACCGTATCTACAGTTTAATTTGTTTCTGCCTAATACCGCCCCATACTGGAATGTTTACAGAAACAAACCCTTGCAGGATGCCATCTGCCACTGCCCCAAATGAGAATAATCAGTATCTATAGTTCACGGAGAGCAGTCAGAGCTAAACGATGGATCTCGTGTGAAGTAAGTTCTCAACAGCACACGGCACGTTCTTAGGTGACGAATACATTCGCTACCCTGGCGCTCGCTCTGAGCCCGTCTTACTCTGGGCACCAGCCGATGAGAGTGGTCAAAGCAGAGTCCAGCTTTCTCTAGAATACGTCCTTAAGGCTCTGCAGAGCGAGGTGCCCTGGAGAAGGCCTCAGAACACAGCTGCGTTTGGTGGAACATCTCCCGTCAGCAGGCCTACCCCGTCACATACCTGCGCGGGGCGCTGTGCCAGGTTAGGGCTGGTTACCTGGGGTCACCACCTGTGCCTTCTCTGAGTGCTGCCTGACCAGTCTTCGCGCACAGAGACAGGGTACCAGACACACGTCATCACCATCCACACCACGCCGCACCACCACCCCCCTACCTCTGTGTAGAACACCTTATGCTCCACCACGTTAAGGTCCATTGTGAAGAGCCGGGGCTGCAACGTGGTGCAGAACGTGTTCCCCTCCATCAGGCCAATCTGCGCATTGGCAGGCTGGTGTCTGAGCAAATGCTTCTTCGGTGGGACCATATCCTGGAGGACCTGGGGGTGGCAAGGAGGAAGCACTACTAACCAGCCGTCCCGAAAGAGCAAATACTGCTCATCACAATATTCTAAAACAACTATCAATCTGAAAACCGTGAGATGAAAAGTTAGGATGTGCTTTAGTTAGGGAGGGGAGGGTATGTTCCATGAGTTAAGACTGGCCGGTGGATAATTACGTGTCAGATACGCTGAACTCCTAAGCCACCCAAGTAACCGCTCTTAAACAAAACAAGAAAAGAGCGGCCGGATTTTGCTACAGAGACCCAGGAAACTAGCCTTCTGCTCTTTGGATGCTGACGACTATGGATACAGCCGTCAGTATCAGCACACCGCTTTTTGCGTATCTGAGGTCAAAGAGAGCACATACGGTAGCACCTGGTGAAGTGGACACGAAATTACAAATTACATATCCTCTTCCAAGTCAGATTTGAAGGAAAAAGGTCTCAAAAGTGTTGCTCCAATTACCCTAGTTCCAAGGACAGAAATCTCACCTCTTTATGAGGCTCCATGATCACGGTGACACTTTTTCCAGTGACCTGGGCCAAGACCTGCAGTGAATGCATGGCCTGTTTTCGCACAGTGGAATTTGGAGAGGTGACTTCTCGAACCAAGTCATGCGTCACATGGTGAAAGGACTTCTCCTGAGCTGCCACGATCTCTTCGGCTCTCTCCTCATCCTTTAACGGTGTCGCGCACCTCATCAGAAGCTGCTCCAGGGTGGTCTTTGCCATGGCGACGGCCCCATTGGAAACCTGCAGGCCAGAGACTCCGAATGAAAGGGATTGTCGCTGCAGACCCACCCCCACCCCCGCTGATTTACCAAGACTACTTCACAACCTCCATACAGTACTTCAGTGGCTACATCACCTTAGCATTCTGTATGTCACTCAGAAAAGAAAATGGGGATCTAGACAAACTCCTCGCGTTTCCCAACTGGAGAAGCTGGCAACGCCCACCACATTCTATTTGAGTTACACCTGCGTACAGCTTCATAGAAATGCAACTTCCAGAGAAACTCCTGCAGCACGTGCACTATTTAGCCCTATGGCAAGAGCGAGAAGGACGACTTCCCTCTACAGATGTACCGTGTTAAGTGCTCTGGTCTGTGACAGTTCTTTATTGACGCGGATATTCAAGTAACCAGGGAAAGCCTATGGGGGTCCTGATCTGTCCTCGTATGAAAGATGCTGCAACAAAATCTAAGCGTCTAGGAGAGCATGCTGGCAGAAGGGCCTCATACTAACTGTTCTCTAGGCAAATCAGCTTCTGGAACCGCTTGGCTAGGTCTGGGGCCACCCATCACCTACCTCTCCAGTCAAGTCCATCATGACAAAAAGAAGTGCTTTGAGGAATGTCTGCTGGTTCTGGAGAACCCAAGTGAGAGGCAGCCGCTCCATGAGAAACTTAATGGACACCACACCCCCCAGCTTCGCATACCAGGCCTGCTCATAGCAACACGCGCACAAGCGCTCCACGATGTAGGAGAACAAGGGCAGCTGGCACGCCTGGGGAGAAGCACACAGACACATCATCCTGTTAGCCCCCCGTGTAACCAGTTTCTAGGACTATCCACAGGCACCAATATGCCCCAACTAGCAGATACTCCTCGGTCCTTCCTTACCCTCTCCTTTGAGCCCAGGATGATACTTGCAACATCAAATATCACAGCTAGGGCCACCTCCCCAATCTTGCAAAGCTCCTTTTCTTCATATGCCATACAAATAGCAATTGCGTCAATAAGGACCAACGGATCCATTCCTTTCGACCCATTTTCTTCGCTGTGAAACATGGCTGTGCTGGGCTGGCTGCCCACCTGGTAGCAAGGCAGCAGGAAAGGACCTGGAAGAGAGGCGGCGGGAATGGGAGAGAGAAGAGATTATTTACTGTGTTCTTGTCCCTCAAATAGCAAAAGCACCTCATTAAGAAGTTTTTTTTTTTAAGTTTAATTTTTAGTAATCTCTATACCCAACGTGGGGCTCAAACTCACAACCCAAGATCAAGAGTCACATGCTCCACCGACTGAGCCAGCCAGGTGCCCCAAAACTATCTCATTTTTTAATTTGAGCTTAGGAGATCTATAAAAGCCAGCGCTGGTACTTTTGGCCAACTTCTGTTAAACTGCAATTACTTGTAAACTAAGTGGTGTGATTTGCACTAAGGTTATTTTTCTGAATGTTTTCTATTATAAACTGTGTTCTTTTCGGATTTTCTCTATGATAACGAGAACTATGTATCTTCTCCTAAAAAAAAAAAAAAATCATTAAAAAGGCCAAGGGGCACAGCACAGAAATGAGTATGGGCTACACTATGGACATTCCTGACGTACAAATAATAAAAAGCAACCCGGCTATGATGCGCAACTCACACAGAGAACAACCTGCTATTAATCAATGCCTTGCAGGTACCCGGCAAGATGGGTGTTCGTTATCAAGAAGCTTACAAGCCTGCTAGAAAGATGTTAACAGAGAGACACTGAGAAACTACCTAAGATCAATGAGATAGCACTGACTATTCGGGTCAAGGAGGGCAAGAAGAGTTACAAGGGGGAATGTTCTCAGCGTTCTGCAGCGTTCGGAGAAAGCTGCTTTGTCCATCTAGAGGGGGAGGGGCCTCGGGGACACCAACTGCCGCAGCGCTGCTCGAGTGTGTCCACCAACCAGCAATGGTCTGGGAGGAGCTGCAAAAACCAGGAGCGAGTGTCCAGAAACTTCTGTAGCAATTGGCAGTGTCGGGACACTTTTATCATCTTTTGCAAGAGCACTAGTCTGCGATGGATTAGAAAGAGAAACAAGGAGACGAACAAAAGTGGTCCCTCCCCATCTGAAGCCTGAGGACCCCAAAGCAGAGGTCGGGAACAGCAGGGATGAGCATCGCAAGGAGGACCCGGCCGAAGGGCAGGAAGGGGAGGCTGGGCCTTGGAAAGCAACGTATGGAGGGAGGGAAGACCAGCAGAGGGAGACCACAAACTGTCTCATATGCGGAGTGTCCAAAGTATTCCACCTCCCCCACCCCCCGTTTCCATGAAAAACAAAGGGTGAAAATCTTCTACTGGGGGTACTGTACAGAGAAACCTGGTAACAGTTTTCAAGTTACTATTGCAACCACCACCGAAATAACAATTATGCTGCAATAAGCAGGAAATCAGAAAACAAAGGCCAAAAATCAACCAGCCAAACCGCTCCTCTGAAACACCACAATGTCCTGATCTCATGTTTGAAGCACCCAAGGAGCCCCATAACCACTTCCTCCGCCCCACTCACCGCACTGCTGGGCAACGGCCACCATCGTGTAGTGGCGGATCAAGCTGGCGACAAAGGGCAGAGCGCTGGGCCGGAGATCTTTAATGACAGCAGACATGAACGCCCCAGTCAGGGCCTGCTCAAACGTCTTCCGAGCTGGAGTGTCTTGTGCTTTGTAGCGATGCGATATGATGACGTTAGGTATGGTCTTTTCTGTAAAGCTGAAAGATAAAATCCAGTCCATCCTCACAACACTGAAGTCCTGAGCTGATGATTCCATCAGGACTTCCGTGATAAATTTCATCCTGAATGTTTATAACAGGTGGTTCTGGAGACATCCAGGATGTCTGACCTGATACGAGCACAGGGGTGAATCAGAGCCATTTTACAATATGGCGGCACATTCGGTATTCTTAAGAGTTTTTAAAGAAAGTTGATGTCTTACTTTGATCTTTTATGACTAACTAAACCAAATGCTAAGAAGTAACCCCCATCAATGAGGAAACAGAAATGAAAAAAAGCTATTAATGGCAGCTATACGCCCGTTATGTGCTGAAAAATCACCCCCGTGGGAACAGAGACGAGATCACAGGTCCCTTCCCCGAAATGGGGAACACAACAAGAAAACATACACACACGATCACACAAGACCATCACCTGTGATCACAGCCCTAAATGGTAAAAGCAACATACAAATATCACAAGATTAACGTTTGGGGAATGAAAGGGTCCCAGTGGACCAGAAAAGCGAGAGACCCACTGAACACCCGCCACGTGCCAGGCACTACGGATACATGAGTGAGCAACGGGAGAGAAAAGGGCAGGACTGCTGCCTCCTGAAGCTGACCTCAGGGAGAGGCAACCATCAGGAACACGACAACTAAGGTAAACTCTAATTCTCCAGCACCTGGTTCCTTCTCTTCATTTCCTCTGAAAGCCCAGGAAAGCACCGCTAGGCAGGTAACATGGGAACTTCCCGACTCGCAGGAGCATGCACTTAGCACTAGGAAATCTGGGAGGTCCTCTGCACCCCTATGCCCTAAGGTGTACCGATCGCAGGGCACCACATTCCCAACATACTTAGGGTGTGCGAGAAGCTGGTAGAGGGCGTGTTTATTGTCCTCTAGACTCATCATGGCCACCAGGAAGCACTTGATCACCTCCCACGCCTGCCTCCGGTAGTAGGGCTCAGTGTTGGCACTTTTTAGGCAGTCCAGAGCTGTTTCAATGGCCTACAACAGCAAAGAAACACAGAAACCATAGCTGATGCAGAAATTACATGATCAATCAATTCTCTCTTTAGAAGATAAAAGCGTTTCTCAGAAAACCCATAGTCACATACACATTTTATCCTATTCAGTTAGGATGAGCAGGAAGGGAGGGGGAGGCAAAATCACACACAAAATCATGTGACGCCTTTAACAGTAAGAGGCCAGTCACCCTTCATGACTATTACATATCTATCAAAAGACTGGTATGTGTGACAGAGACAAGATTTACCCAGGCTGTGTGTGAGGGAGCAGAGAGGGGCTGACAGGGATAGCAGCCCTGCCCTAGAGAGAGACTCCCACATGGCCACACGGAGCATGACCACAGCTCCTTGCTCAGTCACCCCTGGCTTACGGGGGATAATTTCAGAAGTAGTTAAGGACCAATGTAACCTTTGAGCCAATTACCTGCCAAAAGAACAAAGGATTGTGCAGTGTGCCAAAAGCAGGATTATCTTAATGGGGATTTACTGGCACTCGGCGTGGCTGGGCTGCTTCTTTCCTTCGCCTCGGCAGCCCCTCCGGCCGTAGCGGGGGTGCTGCACACCCCCGGCCGCCGGCTGCCGGGAAACCAGCCCCTCGCACACCTGAGGTCCGTGGGGGGGTGCAGGACGACTGGGAAGCCTATCTTCAAAACTTGGGTTTCTTCTTTGGGGAAAAACCACTTCTAAAGAGATTTTCTGGCTCTGTCAGCTACCTTAGTCTTCACTACTAATACCCACCTTGCCACTGACAGGGCTGAAGCAAACAGAATTCTGCATTAAGGAAATTACCTAAAATGTGAGAAGGTGCTCCTGACACAGGATGTTCACTATAGCAACTTCCAATGTAAAGACGGATCTTTAGCTGTAGTCTCTTAGGAGGAAACTAGTGTTTTTCTGGCAGATATTTCTGAGAAAGGCTTGGGTGAGAAGCTGGAGTTGCACCTCCCCCTGAGGTCTGGAGAGGACCCCCATTTATGGGACGGGGCTAGGGGAGGGTCAGGGACAATGCCTGGGCTTCAGGAAGTGTGGGGACAGGATGACTGAGATGATGATGGAAGATAACTCTAGGGGGACATTTATCCACGATGGATATCGTTCCTCCCAGACGTTAGGAAAGTCCTGTTTAAAAAAAAAAAAAAAATCGCAGAACCCGCCATGTGGGTAAACTTTGTCCAGAGACAAGTGAACAGGCAGAGCTCTGCGCTATGCTGTGACAGCATGGTTAGCCTGGGCAGAGGGAGGACTTTGAGTCCCTCCAGCCACAGAATGCTGGTTTAAGACCAGATCCGCAAGGAGCTCAGGAATCCCAGCTGGCATCTGCCTTACACAACAGCTGAGTCACAAAGATGCACACAAAATGCTACTCTAACACACTTAAAGAAAAATACCCAGTATGTAATGGCTAGATAATGGTAACAAAAGCTGTAAGACAAGATGGAAGAAGGATGGCTCTGTGATAAGGGGGAGAGTCGACCTTGACAATATAGATTAGAATCAAGTGGAACAATATGCATGTGACCATGGACTCAGTCAGTGAGGGAGAAACAGCTTTCAATAAAGATAAAGTGAAAATAGTAGAGTGGGACACTCTGTTAAGATGCTGGGGACATAGTCTGCCCACTTTTTACCCAATGAAACAGAAGTTGTAAATGGCAGATGAAGAGAGAGCACAGAGCTGTCCGCAGAGGGCTAAGGAGCCAGGAGAGACAGCAGATGCTAGGTTTGGGTAGCGAATGGGAGAGACGCAGGTGCTCGGGAGTGACAAGCATTAGATTAACTTGGGTTCTAAATGACACTTGAAGGAAAGCCTACCAGGCATCAAAACAGATGAAGTTCGAGGGTAGGATGGGCTGGGTATCATCACTTTGTTCTATCAGGAAAGACAAAACTGCTCAAGGGTCCAAAATTCTCATGCAGCACACCTCCACCGGCCTCCTGGTGAAAGGCCCCTTGCCAACCAAGCTGGTCCCCAAATACATTTTCTACTTTGAGTTAGAAATTCTCTCCCAAGGGGCACCTGGCTGGCTAAGTCGACAGAGCAATCCTTGATCTCGGGGTTGTGAGTCTGAGCCCCATGTTGGGTATAGAGATTACTTAAAATTAAATCTTAAAGAAAAAAAAAAAATCCCTCCCAATAAAGTACATGTTTTATTTATATATTTTCAAATAGAAATCAGCGTTCTTAAAATGAAATGCATAGTAACTTTAAGAAGTTCCCCCAAACTTCCAAATTTACCTTCTCCATCGGGAGCTGAAGAGATGCTTTACAATCGGAAAACTCCACCGTGATACTTGGGCCTTGAACCTCGGTCACAACATAGTGCAGCTTCTGGGATTCCTTCAACATCTTCCTGTTACTGCCACCAAATTTGCCAAGTACACGGTAGGCCACGTGAGAAATGCTATCAGCAGGATTACGCAGGGTGCGCCATAAAGCCTACAACCCAACACACTTCCATTAAAATCCTTTCAAGGTGATGCATTCTCGTGGTTCATAAATCAAAAATCAAAAGTTATAAAAGACTATACAGCAAAAATTCTTCCTCCCATTTCTGTCCCCCAATATGCACTTTCCCTTCTTGGGAGAAACCAATGTTAGTAGTCTCGTGTGTCCTTCCAGAAACATTTTGTCTTTAAAGAAAATGCACACATAAACATAAATGTCCTTCCATGCCCCTAAAATATAAATGGTAGCATATGATAAGTATTACAGAGCTCAAGAGCAAGAAAACTAAGCACCATATGGTTTAAGCATAAGCAAAATGGGATCAGAAGCATGGGGGGAAATGCTAATTACTGGTGAAGTTCTTGTCCTGGGGTTTGATGGTGAGTTCTCAGGTTTTTACTCCCATTATTAGGCTTTATAATATATGAACATGACAAATTCCTACAAATAGGACAGCTAAACTATCTTAAGCATTTCAAACCTCACATTAGAAAGGATGCTGAAGAGGGGAAACACGGGTCATGACAGGACCGGCGTTATGGGAATATGTGGCAAGGACGTGTACCTCATACTTACAATTAGTGTAAGGACCACACGCATGCAACGGTTTGGAGAAACTTGTTATTTCTCCCACATTCCTTTACCTGAACTATCTTAAGTCCTGAATATTATTATGTCTATATAAGTCAATGTTCTCAAGTTGCCTTCCGTAACAATGCAGATACTAGTACCTAGCAACAGACAACATAAAATCTTGGAACTTTTCTTTAAAGCAAAATTTCAATTTCTTTTATGTCCCCAAAGGTCCAAAAAGGCTTGTCCTTAATGAACACCTGTTGAGAGGTGCTAATCCTCCCTACCTCCACCCCTGGACCCAGCCCAACCACTCCTCAGGTACCCTCAGGAGAGGGAAATTCTGCCTTACTCCCCAGGAGGGGGTGGCACTGGGAATGAGTGCTGGTTGATGGGACCACAGAGAGATGACCCTCGTCCAGGGTGAGAGTGGAGATAGGGGGAGTTTACCGGATCTCCAAAAGCAGGAAGGAGCCTCGCTACTGGTCTCTCCCTAGGGCTGTCTGCCTCATGGAATGGCAAGAGGCCCATGAGCCCATCCCTGCCTCCTCCTCCCCTCCTGCATGGTGCTCACCCACACCTGGGTCAGACCCAGGGTCTGCCTTCCAGAACCAACAGTGCTATTCTCGAGGTAGGCTCTCGGTCAAAATCTCCAAGCGACGGCTGGGAGAGTGGACTTAGAGGCCCTGACCCGTCCTCCAGGACCATACCCTCCCACCTAGATGGAGCCCAGGGTCTGCATTTCAGGACTGGCGGGTAAGTCTCCCAACCCTGGCCTCAAGTGGACGCTGCAGTTTCCAATCTGGACTCCTGTCTTTCAGGCGTTAGGGAGTCTCCATCACACAAAGCGGGCATTCTGATCCCCTACCTGGCCCCAAATACTCTCTACCAAAGGGGCAGATGAGTAAGTAACAGGCAGCCTAAACCTCTAACAATTACCAACTATATTACGAATCAGTAAGACCGCAAAACATGAAGGAGAAACCTGATATTTATTATACAAACTCTCATGAAGGGAAAATATAAAACGTTTTCAAAATGATCTCCTTGGGGCGCCTGGATGGCTCAGTCGGTTAGGCGTCTGCCTTCAGCTCAGGTCATGATTCCAGGGTCCTGGGGTCGAGCCCCACATCAGGCTCCCTGCTCAGCGGGAAGCCTGCTTCCCCCTCTCACACTCCCCCTGCTTGTGTTCCCTCTATTGCTGTTTCTATAAAACAAATAAATAAAATCTTTTTTTTTTTTTAAAGATTTTATTTATTTATTTCACAGAGAGAGAGGTCACAAGTGGGCAGAGAGGCAGGCAGAGAGAGAGGGGGAAGCAGGCTCCCTGCTGAGCAGAGAGCCCGATGCGGGGCTCGATCCCAGGACCCTGAGATCATGACCTGAGCTGAAGGCAGAGGCTTTAACCCACTGAGCCACCCAGGTGCCCCAAATAAATAAAATCTTAAAAAAATATATCTCCTTGATTATCTGCTTCGTTTCCCTTGACCCCAAAGTGGACACCTGTGCTTCCCTCAGGAGCCTGCTCCTCCTTACTGTGGTACCTCAGGACCTTCCGTGGATAAAGGAACGATCCCGCTGGCAGCACAGAGGAACTGTGAACACCTGCCTTCACAGGTCACCAACTGAACAAGGATGTGCCACTTGGGAAAGCCCTCCGAAAGAGGGAAATACCACAAAATGAGTGTCTGCTCAATACACAGGGTATTTCTGTATATCTCTTCCTAAGCCAGAAGACTCATGAAGTTGAAAGCGACAGTTGCAGAGAGCCCAACATAGGGCACAGTGCAGGCCCGTCACTTCTGGAAACCACTAGCCTAAAATTCCCAGTAAAAACTAGGCACACGAGCACCTGACGTCCTGCCTCGCCCCGCGCTGGCACCGGCGAGACCGCAGGCCTACCTGCATGAGCTCCGCGCGGACCGGCTGGATGTGGTCGTACAGGAAATCCGGCTGCAGGTTGTCCACACACAACTCTAGGGTCCTCAGGCCTTGGCTGACCAACGTCTGTGACCCATTGAGGGCAGACACCAAGGGGTCCATGAGCATGGGCAGGTAGGGCAAGAGCGAGCTCAGCCGCACGGGCACCGTGAGACACAGCTCCACGAAGAGGTCCTTCATGTGCTGCTTGTGCAGGCCGCTCTGCAGCATGTTCAGCCCTAAACACGGGGTTGGAGGACGACCGAGAGCAAAGTTATATCTAGATCGGCCAAAGTTAACTGTGCAAAAGAACGGTTCCACCTTTCACTATCAACACTAACGTGATGGCAGGAGGACGTTTTAGGTCTCATGATCTACACATTAGCTATATCTATCCTATAACCGTGACCCCTTCTGTTGGCCACAGTCACGGTAATAACAGCAGGCTGCACATAATTATACGTTATAATTTAACTTGTAATTATTTAACATCAATATTCATGAAATGGTTAACATTATACATAGATCTTTTAAAAATTGTGTTATGTTGGGGCACCTGGGTGGCTCAGTCGGTTGAGTGTCTGACTCGATTTCGGCTCAGGGTCATGAGATGGAGCCCTACGTTGGGCTCTGTGTTCAGTGTGGAGCCTACTTGGGATTCTCTCTCCCTCTGCCCCTCCCACCCCTCAAAATAAATAAATAAATAAATATCATGTTATGTTTTTAACAAGCCCAACCCAAAGACACAAACCAGTAAGATGCATTCCCCTCAAGCTTGAGGTTTACAACCTTATGTCTTTTATCAGGCTTTCAACAGACCACAGTTGAGGTCTATTGCTGTAAAATAAACATTTTCTTTAAAAAATCCACTCTGTTTCCTATCAATAGAGAGGATCTTCCTTTTTACAAAGTCAACTCCCCACTCTTCATGAGGGTCCCTGGAGCTCCTTCCTAACTGAAACATGTCCGATCAGGACGTGCCCCAAGTGCTCAGAGACAAGCCAGAAAGAAAGGAGAGAGCTCAGAAAAAAGAGGCATTGATGAAGGCATCACACAGCAGCAGCACTGGATTCAGAGTCCAGAGGAGGAGGAGGAAGAGGAGAGGGAAAGACCAAGGTCCCAGAAGGGGACCCACTTGAACACAACGAGGTAAGGGAGTGCGGGAGGAGGAAGTTGGACTCCTCAGAGCAGAGGGCTCAGGCTGGGGAATGACCAGAGATGTGCTTAAATATGGAGTGGAGCTGGATTATGGATGGTGGACTTCTGACCATGTTACAGGCAACATGGTCAACCATTTCCCAATGCCTCCTAAGTACCATATGTTGTAAATGGCTTTTCTTTAAGGAGCCCCTTTTTAGCTCTGTATCTTGAAAGCATTCCTGCCTACATGCAATTATAGGATTCTGCTTAGGCAAATGTGCAACAAAGTAAAAATATAAACTTGATTCAGCTTTATAGTTTTTTCCCTGTATTACTCAGATTCTCTTTCAATCTAAGGATCCCTGATATTATACTAAGCAGCCCCAGAAACCATTTTCCAGGCTTGCTTACCAAATGCTACAAAAATACAAAGCCTGACCAGCATGATGAAAACTTTCCAACTCTGTTCCACTCTGAGCAGGGAGAGGAAGGTCCATCCCTGAGCAGGAGGGCTCCCTTCAAAGTCCCACTGTCTTTAAAGAGAGTGGGACACAGGGATGGATGGATGGACACACACACACACACACACAGACTCTCTGGCAGGTGACATGCACGTCCATCCCCTCACCATGACCTTCGCTGGGTGCAGAGGATGAACCCCACAAACACAGGCAGCCAAACTCCTATGTGCACACAAGACTAAAAGACAACCAAAGCCACCGCTCTGACCTTGCAGGAGGTTTGGTAGGAGAGGCAAAAATTCCTGATACAGGAGGTCATGGCTGCCTCCCCCGATGGAGCGGAAGAGGGCCCGAAGCAGCAGGAAGTAGTTATAGGGCTCTTTGGCAGTCTGTGCGAGCTCCATTGAGCTGTTGACGATCTTGTGCAGGTGGGGCTGCAGGGCGGAGAAAAGGCAGGTTAACAGGCTCTCAGGGATGAGGGGCCCTGCCCTCACAATGCAAGCCCAAGGTTCACTGCAAACAGGAATGGAAGGTAATTCTGATGACTTCATTCCAAAAGGAAAAACAAGACCCTTCCGAACTTTATTTGGCTCAAATTAATTTCTCTTAAAATACATGCTGGTTTCCACCAGGTTGGCCACAAAAGAAGCATTTAATAGGTTCTTTTGTTACCGTGCAGTTACCCGATGTTGAAAAGATGACACTCTGGAGCATGAACCAGAGGGTCTGTTGGCCCTGCAATTCCTGGGAATACAGTCACTTCCTTTACAAGACTAAACCATCAAACATGATGAAGATGCCCCTTTCCTATTACAATCTAAATGCAAGAAATCCCCTAAGGGAAGTGAAACTTCACTATCAAATACGATACACACACAGTTTGGAAGAGCCGCGAAAATTGAGATTATAAGGAAAGCGTCTGCCCCTTGATTTCAGCCCAGGATGTGATCTCAGGGCGGTGAGACTGAGCCCCAGCTACGGCTCGCACTCAGTGCAGAGTCTGCTTGTCCCTCTCCCTCTGCCCCTCCCCCTGCTTGCTTGCCTGTGTACGTGTGCGCGCTCGCTCTCTCTTACTCAAATAAATAAATAAAATCCTTAAAAAACAGAAAAAAGAGAGGGGGGAAAAAACTTATAAGGTTTTGGACGACTTAGTTGGAAAAAAATGGGTATTTCTTAAAAAAGCACTTTATTATAGTAACTTAAATTAACATTTTAAGCCACATTACGTTTTTATTTTGTACTTCAGGTCCTGGTTTTAACACGTGACAGGTTAGGCTGCACGTGAAATGCTTTACAAGCATACTGAACGTGGGCTGAGAAGTGCTGTATGGTCAATGACACGGTTCCCAACTTGCTGTCAGAGGCGGCATGACAGATTGATTTTACAGAGTAAATCAACTGCATATATTATTTTGACAAAAAATTCCATGAAATTTGTTCTTTGAATGTTTTTCTGGAACAATACTCCAACACCCTACCATTAGGGTTTGTTCTGTTTTTGTTGTCCTGTATCTAATGTTAGCAAAATTTATATTTTTTGACAATACCAAATCATTTGGACACAAACTACAATCGAATATTTCTTCTTTGAAAAATTCAAGTATGTTTCTTTCGTATGAACATGAAAGTAACATCAAGGTTGTTGACAAGTGATTACTATAGAACTGAAAAACTCCCTAAAGAAAACAGTCACATAAAAGCAGAGATGACTGGTGCTCTTTGTCACCATCTGTACATTTACTATGCCGGGGGGGGGGCGGTAAGGATCTTGTTTACTTCTTCAGAATTCCCCTACAGGAAGACATCACTCTTCAGAGACAACTGGTGATAATATTTGACTTTCTGCAGGAATTAAAATATTCTGCCTTCAGTGGAAGTGAATTTTTATTAGGTTTTCTGTTATACCATCTGCCGCTTTTTCAGTGGTAGATGGAACCATGGGTAAGTTTTTTAGCCATTTGCTAAAATCAAATTACTGATGAGATCAAATTATACTGCATTAGTCATCCATAAAAATGTCAGGAGACACATCCCTCCAAGACGGTCTTAATAAAGAATACGGATCAGTTAGAATTCCTGATATAAAGGAGGAAAATAAACAAATCGTCCTAAAATTAGATATTCATATATTGCCACAGAAAATAAAAACACAGAGAAGAAACAGACTTAGAGTGGAGGATGGCTGATGTCATCAGAACGGTGACAAAACCAGCTGTTTGTCCTTGGGTAGGAGAAGTTAGTGAAATCATTTTTTCCCCTTTGCTCCTTTCCACAACTCAATTTTTAAAATAGGAACGATGTGCTCCTAATTTTACTTGGGTAATCAATCCAGAGAAAGAAATCTGAGTTTAAAAAAATTAGTGGTGGCCAATACTCCTGGCAACCCACTGCTGACCACAGGCATCCTGAAGTTCTCGCTTTAAATCATGGATACGTTAAGCTCTGCTTAGAGATATATGAAATGTTTGTCACATCTGGCCCTTATTGGTTGCAAGTATTTATTAATTCAAAGAGCATTTTACAAATATAAAAAAATCAACTCCAATCTGTGCAAAAGTGAAAATGGGAATTAAAACAACAACAAACCCAAAACAAAGGAAAGTGCACTGGGATCTAAGTGAGCTTTACCTTCAGCATTTGTTCGTTTTCGGCTGCAAAGAGGGAGACGGAGCCGAAGACCAACTTGAACAGTTTGAGGTACAGGTTGGACAGCTCCACGTGGGAGCCCATTTCTGGCAGGCGGTCCAGGAGGTACTCCACCAGAATTGTAGCAAACAGAGCCGAGGTAGTAGGGTTCGCCAAGAAGGAATTGGCAACAATCTGTCCAAACAAGACATACATGTGACAAAAATAATCCCCTCCTCCAAGTCGCTTGAGCACAAAGTAATGAACTGTCCAAAAATACAAAAACTGTCCAAAAATACAAAAGTTAATAACTCTGTGGAGCACTGGAGTAGTTCACTTCAAATATTTAACTCCCTTATTTTATCCTCACCATCAAATACCAAGAGCTGACATCTAACATATTTAAGTTCTACCAATGAAAGAAACTGATCCAAAACATCTTAATATTTTGAAAAAAAAATTTTTTTAAACATTTTATTTATTTGAGAGACAGAGAGACAGAGAGAGACTGAGCATGAGAGGGGAGAAGGGCAGAGGAGAGGGAGAAACAGGCTCCCCGCTGATCAGGGAAGCCCAACACAAGGCTCGATCCCAGGACCCCGGGATCACGACCTGAGCTGAAGGCAGACAACCCACAGAGCCACCTAGGTGCCCCCGAAAATAATTTTAATATTATACCCCAATATTTCTCTAGTTGGTTAGCTGTCCAATTCTTGATTTCAGCTCAGGTCATGATCTCGGGGTCCTGAGATCGAGCCCCCGCACTAGGCTCTGCAAGTCTGCTTGAGATTCTCTCTCTCTCCCTCTGCAGCCCCCCCCGCCCGTTCGCAGAGGCGCACGTGCGCTCTCTCAAAAACTAAACTTTTTGTTCTATAAGCATATCCTTAGGCATATTATTTAGAAAGCCCTCAAAATAAACAGAATATCAAGTATTCAATACATAAATAACTTTAAAGTTAATGGGTAAAACATATGAAAAAGGAGTTTTATACCTGAAGGGCATAATTTTTCGAGATTCTTTCCACCATATAAGGGACTGTTGTTTGAAAGATCTCTTTAAATGTTAGGGGATTCATCATTGTGAACACGCCAGCAAAGTGTTCCAAGACCTCCTTCTCTTCCTTCATTCTGACAGTCTGGCAGTTCGCTACTCGAATGTATGTTTGTCCATTTCCTGCTATCTGGACCTAGCACAGGGACAAAACTCATGAACATTAAAACCAGGCATCTCTGAATGTATTCCATAAATAGATTAGCTACATATTTAAAATGGAACATTTCAATTAGATAATAAGTGCCCCATCCCATCTTTTAATTCACTATTCTCGGCTTAATTTTGGAAAATAATTAAAACAAACAAAAAAGCTTTGTTAAGGGTTCCAAAGAGGAACAAACTTAGTAAACTTTAATCTTGTTTCTATTGCCGTCCATTTACACCAACCACCAGCCCAGAGAGCGCACACACCGACACAAATGAGATTCCTCCCCATTAACGCAATGCTGTGCTACTGAACAAAAGCAAACCTGGGCATTCGAATACCGTCGGCCAGTCCAAATAATGACAGATGAGACTCTTCAAGACCCCCTCTGTCACTAGCCTCTCTCCTCCACACCCAGGAGCCCGGCTGGAGGGCACTGCCTTACCTGATAAATATCTAGAGCCTGCATTGCATATTTCACAAGTTTTATGTAAATCTGAGTCTCTTTAGGCTGTAACTGCTTGTTGGGAATGAACTGAGCTTCTGGAAGAGAAAGCATAATCAGTTACTGTGAATAAACCCACTCTGTGGAAATTATCATGTCTAAATAATTCAAGAGCAGAATTACCACCAGGTGCTTTACATGATGTTATGCCCCACGTGATTGTCTTGACGCCACAGACCAGGGTTTTTACCAAACTTCGACAATCTGTGACCTGGAATGTCTGCTTGTCCTCCTTATCCTTTTCTCCTTGCTTTTCAAAGGGAGGCACAGGGGCTGGGGTCACAGGGGTGGCAGGGGTGGGGGGCGGGGGCGGGGCGGGGGCGGGAACAGGCGCGGGGGAGGGAGCGGGGCCGGGGGCCGCGGGGGCAGTGGGCACCCCGGGCAGGGCTGCCTCCACGGCTCCAAGTTCTGACTGGGGCTTGCACTTCTTAAAAATAGCAGAGAGCTGGTACCGGGCGATGGTGTGGAATTTGAGAACAAAGACCTAGCAGGAAGAGAAAGTAGTGAGAAAGACAAAAAATCATTCCTCTTCTATAGGCCAACGACCCTATCAGAAGACAGAAGGAACTGTGAAACCACCTGAAGTTGCTCTGCTTCTATGAAGGGAAGAGAAGCGTGCCGTTTTCCCCAACGGTAACCACAGCGGCATCACTACCGCTGCTGTCACCATGAAGAATCTGGCTCAGAAAAGCTGGGGTACTTCTCAGGTAAGCCTGGACGTGGCCCAGACTACTCCCAAACCCACACTATCGCCCGCTGGCCTTGGCAATTACGCTCTCCTCCGCACTCACACCCCCAACTGGGTGCCTCGCCAGTGTTCGCAGCGAACCCAGCCCTTGGCTACACAGTGTCCCAGAAATACCTCTTCTAAGTACTTGCCAGGAAGCGTGCTGAGAGCAACCATGTATTGTTTTCTTATCTCTCACGACAATCCTGGGAGACAGACCCTGTGATTATTCCTGGTCAGATGAGTAGGCTGGCACAGAGAAGTTAAGCATCTTGCCCAAGGACACTTGGTTAGTTTAACGGGGAGTGGGGATTTGAACCCGGGTGGTCCGACCCCAGGGATCCAGCTGGGCAATCTGCCGGCAGCATAAACTTGTCAGCAAAGCCCTGGGTGGGACGCAAGCGCAGGATGCCGCCGCCCCTCGAGAGAACCGGTACCTCCAGCATCCGCATTAGGACATCTCTCCCGTTGCCGCTCTCCTGCTCGCTCTTGGAGCGGATACAATCCACCAGGTTAAGCAGCAGCTTGCACGACATGGTCTGGATGCTGCTGGGCAGAGACTCGTCATCGATGTTCTTGGCAAAGAGCTGGACAGCGAGGGAGAGGTCGCTGAGGGGCAGGTGCTGACGGACGTGGTGCACGAGATCAGCCAACGTGCTGTAGGCGAGAGGCCTGTGGGCAGAGACCTCTGCTAGTATTCGGGCCACAGGCCCACAGGGCCACATCTGCAGGCCACTGTCTCTCCCACCACGGGGGCGGTATATCTGGGGCACACATTCTATGGTTCCAACTTCCCAGCTACACGACCACAAGGCTCAAATCTGGTCTCGGCGCCTAAATCTTTACTTCCAAGTTCTCGCGTGTCGTGCTCACAAGGGCACGTGCAGTACATGGGCAGTAATAATCACCAGCTCAGTCACACACTGAGCAGGTTTTGTTTCTCAAAGATAAACAGTGTGTGTCAATTAACACCTTACACATTGTGACCATTTTATAGAGACAGAACAAGAACTTCTGGGCTACTGAGCACTTTCACTGACTAAAGGTCTGGACACCTGCCATGTGCCAGCCACGAGCTAGATACCAGGGTACCAGTGATCAAAGTGAACTGAGCCCCTGCCCTCAGGAAGCTTCTTTATGGGAGAGGAAACAAACCGGGATGAACTGCACGGTAAGTGCTGTGGGACGTGAGAGCACCCCGGGACAGAGGCCAGAAGGGGAGCCACTCGTGGGGAGCAGGCAAAGCCCCTCTGAAAAGGTCACGCTGATGCTGAGACCTTAAGCACAAAAGAGCCATGGGGCAAAGACCTAGGGACATTTCCAGAAGGAGGAAATTGGAAAAACAAAGGCCCTGAATGGCAAGTGCCAAGCCTCCACAGAGGCCGGTGTGGCTGCAGCGGTCTGGGAAGGGAGAGCCAAATCGCACACAAGTGGTGAGTGTGCGGGTCTTTTCCACAGGCAAGAGAGCCACTGGAGGGCCTCAAGTGGGAGGGACATGATCTACTGTCCAACTGCAGCCAGGTTCAACTGCAAGCTATATAAAAAGTGTCTTCATGTTTGTAACTATTTCACATGGAAAACGCAGTGAATAGTCTACATCATATTCAAAGTGTTCTGCGTATTTTTCAAAAGATCACACCTCCCATATTAGAACAAAAAAATTACTAACACTGCTTCATTTTACATTGTAAAACATGGTAAAATATTAACTTTCTCCTTTAGAAACAATAAACGTGATCACAACTTCATTTATTTATAAAGTGCATAAAAAACAAAGCTAGAGGAAATACACCAAAATATTATCCATTTTACTTGAATTCCTTGTGCAGAACTGAAAGGTTTCCTTTCCTTCTTGTTTTTTGTTGGGTCATTAAATATTCTTTTATAACAAAGAGACACACTTGTTATATAAAAAGCAAAAAAAAAAAAAAAAAAACCCCACAAAACAACAACAGAAAAACTAATGGAAGCTGGATATAGTTTTACCTACGATTTAAATCAAGACAACTATTCTGACTTTTCCCTGTAAGCTAAGGCACAAAAACCAACCTAAGGCATTTCAAATTTCCTGCAATTCTAAATCCAAAGGTAGAGTCAAGCCTCCATCTATTGAAATACTCATAACACCAAGTGCCACGGCTCACTGCCCCCCCGGCATTTTGTCAATAGATACTGCACATTTAATACCATACCTGAGAGTCTCTCGAGCAGTATATCCTGATCCAATGAGTATGGATTCATCAAACAGCTTGTCCATGCAAGGAATGAACTCTAGAACACAAATGTCCATTGCACATGTCACCAGTTACACCAACAACACCAGTTACAGTCAATTAGCAATCTAGATTTGGAAATGCGTGGGGAGGAGAAAAACCACATGCTGTATTTCAGTCCAAGACACTGGCTCTGCCAGGCCACATAAGCCGTCTGCTCGCAAAGATGCACTTGGGATCACGTTCAGTATCAGAGAATGAATTAAGAAAAAGTGAGCTTCCTGTTCCTTGGCAGAGAACCTGCCCCTAGTACTTCACTGGAGGCCCATCCTACCATCCTTAAAAGCTGTCACCAGCAGGGCGCCTGGCTGGCTCAGGTGGAAGAGCATGTGACTCTTGGGTCTTGGGGTTGTGAGTTCGAGCCCCACACTGGGTGTAGAGATCACTTAAAAATTTAAACAAAACAAAACAAAATTGCCACCAATCACCCATGCCTGTCTGGAGAAGAGAGGTAGCATCTTCTAAATGCCCCTTTACTCACTGCCCTGAAGTCATCCTTCTTAAACATTTTATAGATACTCATTCTGGAGCAATATGGGTATTTCTCCACATAGATTAAAAAAGTCCAAAAATTTTACAGGGTTCTCCTGCACGTGGGGCCCACGTCAGGGGTCCCCACTCCTCAGGTGATGCGAACTAGGAACTCACGGGGGTTCTATCTAATCCTGCAGGTAGAATCATCACCAAACCTCCTCCTGCCCCCCGCCCCCCTGCAGGCCTATAGAGCTCAGCAGGGTAGAAACACCGGGTCTTCACTCAGGGACAAATCACAATTCTGAGGAAGTGCAGATAGGGCAGCAACCTGCATTTTTTAGGCCTCTCCTCCACACTCCCCCAGGAAACTCTGGCTACAAATATTCAAACGATGTTTAGATTCTGGAACAAACCTGACATCGTGGCCAGCGTCAATCAATCAAATACAGTACCTTCTCCACAAGCTAATAGCTACTATGGGTCAAAGATCTAATAGAAGTGTGTGCACTGGAGAGACCCAATGCACATCTCTGGGTAACTCCCAGAGCAAGGCAGCACAGGGAGACTTGCCAAATGCAAGAAGCAACCAGTGATCCCTCTGAAGTCAGGGAAGGGAACATGTCTGGGATGTCCCCAGGGGTGGCCCCGAGGAAGAAGGCACAGAAGGAAAGATGCCAAGGACTCAGGCACCACCTGCTGGCGGGCTGGCTAGGGATGAGCAAAGTGTGCAAGGAGGAAGTGGTAAGAAATTAAGCTGTGTGGCACTAGTTCCCAGATTCCCTCCATGACCTAGAATCAGAATCCCAGAAAAATGGGTAACACTGTTGAACAGCTAGGTTTTCTTAAACTGCTCCTCTTTAGGATCAGTGCAAATGGGTTACCAGTTGGTATGGTTTTGGATGCCAAAAAAAAGTAGGGTTAGTGGATATGTAAGTTCTAGCTACATTAGCACATTTCTTTTTTATAATATAATATATAATAATACTAATATTTAAAATGATTTTTTAAGTGTTTCTTTAAATAAAAACATTTTTGAAATGTGATGTTGTTACCCACTTAAGTCCAAGAACTGCTATGGGCTTCAAAACAAAGTATCCTAAAGTATCTTGATAAAAAAACAAAAAATCAGGGGCGCCTGGGTGGCTCAGTGGGTTAAAGCCTCTGCCTTCGGCTCAGGTCATGATCTCGGGGTCCTGGGATCGAGCCCCGCATCGGGCTCTCGGCTCAGCGGGGAGCCTGCTTCCTCCTCTCTCTCTCTGCCTGCCTCTCTTCCTACTTGTGATCTCTCTCTGTCACAAATAAATAAAATCTTTAAAAAAAAGAAAAAAGAAAATGTTAAAAAAAAAAAAAATTAGGGGCGCCTGGGTGGCTCAGTTTTAAGCGTCTGCCTTCGGCTCACATCATGATCCCAGAGTCCTGGGATCGAGCCCTGCGTCGGGCTCCCTGCTCAGTGGAGAGCCTGCTTCTCCCTCTCCCACTCCCTCTGCTTGTGTTCCCCCTCTGGCTGTCTCTTTCTGTCAAATAAATAAAATCATCTTAAAAAAATAAAAAATCGAACCAATCAGTAGGAGAGACTAAGAGGGAGAGGGGGACTCTAAAAGCTAAATTCAACAAGTCTGATGTGATCAAACCCTGAGAGCAGCATCTTGGAAACACACGGATCTCTGGAATAGCCTGAAGACCGAAACAGAGCTGTGAGGCTTCCAGGGCCAGGCTGTGGGTGATGGAACGCGACTATCTGATAAGTACAGGAAAGGTTTTTTTTATCTGTCCACATTTCTCAAGTAGAAACCTCCTGCTACACAGCTCCCCAAAAGCACCTCCCAGAGCCTCATGACTCAAATGGCAGGAATGCCAATAGTTAATCTGAGAACTGCAGTGATTAGATTTTAAACTATTCCACTTAAAATTCTTTGTTGATACTGTTCAGAGATGAACGTGTAGAAAAGCCACATCTGGCCAAGGGAGCCGAGGCTGGATAAACTTCAACGGCCCTCAGCCCTGGAAGCATGTGGGGGCTTTGTGCGCCGGGGACACTGGATTTCTCAACCTGGGGGAATGTGCACACGCTTTTGTTCTGTAATTTGGGCAAAATCACACATTTCTTTTGTGCACTCTGCTATGTTACATTTTCTTAAAAAGGGTTTTAAAAATGTCTATGTTCCACTCGTTATATCCATATGCAGTATCACTATAATTTGTATTTCAACAGAATAAAAACATCTGAGCTTTATTGTATTAACTCATGAGTTAGCACTCGAGCTGTGCTTTTTCTTTCACGTTAAAGAACTATGTAAGAAAGCCCAATCTTAGGTTTTACATACACTCCAATTTACAAGCCAGGGAAATAAAACATTGAGTACTGAATCCTTACCAGGGGGAAAAGGATTACCACCTCAAAACAATTAGGATGTAACTTCAACATAATGATTTGGACATAGCAAATACAGAAATATTTTTAAATTATATATATCAATAATTGATTTAAAAAAAGTGTAATTGTCAGATTAGCAAAAAGCAAGTAAAATCTTGTGCATGAAAAGACAGCCCATCCACCATTTTCACACTATGGAGAAAGAAAACACTCTTTTTTCCTCACCTTCTAAAGATTGTTAGCTATAAGTTAACAAGCAAACAGCTCCTTGCATATTTCAAAAGATATGCAGCCAAAAGGCAGAGAAGTACCATGAGATGCTAAGGACGTGCACTACGCTAAGGAAATGATCACATTATGTATGAGATGGTTGGGAAGATACAGGGAGAACCCTGGAGGCAGCAGGCAAAGAAGAGAGACCAAGAGTGCAGAGGGAAGCTGAGAAAGAAGGGGAAAGAGTAAACCCAAGGCAGCAGTAGAGAAAGGACACACAGAGCCTGAAACACTCGAGCAGACTGAAGACTCTGCCCGACAATGGGATGTCCACAGTCCCGCGGGCCGAGAGGCCCACGCAAGCATTGCAAGATACAGTGGACGTACGGTTTCTTAGCTCTGTGGTGAGGATATGCTTTGCAGCGATCAGAAGCTCCTTTCTGAGGTGTGCGGTCTCCGCAGGGCAATTTGAAAGTAACTGTAACATTCCTTTCACCATCTGCTGAGAGTACTTAGTCACCAACTCCTGTAAAAAGGAGGAGGAAAACAACAGTTACACTGATATAGATGGGGGGGACTAAGAAAAACCCCAATTTTATAAACTTCAAAAAATTTCAGTAAGACTAAGTGTGGTTCGAAGGACCTTCATAGCGTAATCATCCTAATAAACAAGTATCATCCAGAAAGTTTTAATAGTCCGTGTGCTCGCTGCCACGGTGGAAGGATGTATAGCAACCTTAAGCAGCAGTTCCTTTTACACAATGGGATTATGGAATTCCTTGGACTTTTCTGTATCTTCCCAGCTTTTAACAATAAATATGAATCACTTCATTATTGGTGGGAAGGAGGGAGAATACTGAAAATTTTCATAGAACATAATCTACTCAGTCCTCCTGTTAATGTAGTTGTGAACAACACCAGAAACACCTTTCCTCAACTCAGAACAAGCACTCACCAGTTTCCTTTTGAGGAGTGTTAAGAAGGCAATTCACCAAGATAACTCAAGCTAACTAAAATATCCAGCGTACCTAATTCAGATTTTTTAAAACCAAACGTTCCATATTCTCATTATCATTATCTACACAAATGCCCTTAAAAGAGGGACAAAAGAATTACGAATGCTTTAAAAGATAGTTTTTACTCTATAAACAATTTGGTGATGTGTTTTTATTTTTATTTTCCTGAAAATAAAGTTTTTTCCTTAAAAAAATAACAAACTGTAATACAATTCCATTGCTATACATAACCACAATTACATCAGAACCTTACTCAAAAACATTATATGACTAATGAGAAATAAGGTGTCATTTCTTTCTTCCAAGTCCTTCTCTGGACTGAAATCAGGACAGATTACAACTACGACTGGGGAAAAACAGAAACAAAATCACCCTTCAGACTCCTAAAGAGAGCATCCCGAACTCCTCTATCACTGGCTTATGAATGATGCCATTTTTTAAAGTTCTAATCTCTCCTCAAAACTTGCTGTAACACACGACTTCCAACAACAGAAGTCGAAGCACCAAACACATCCACATGAAAGCCTGTGTGCCAGTGTTTACTTGTGATGGACTTCCTAATAATGGCCAGAAATGCAATGGTGTATCTACCGACAGAAATGGCATCGGTGGTTGCCAGGGGCGGGGGACCGCAGGAAGAGGAATGTCGCCGGTGATCAGGACGCAGATTCTTTTTAGGGTGAAGACACAGTTCTAAAACTGGATGGTGGTGACCCTTGTACAAAGCTATGAATAACCTAACCGTACACTTTGTGTACAGTTGATGTGTCAATTACATCCTGATAAAGCTGCTTAAAAAAAAAATTAGAAACAACCCAAATGTTCAGCACCTGGTAAATGGATTAACACAGCACGGAGCACCCGCACACGGCGGTACTGCACACAGTGTGTCCCCCCCGCCCCCCAAATTCATGTTGACGCCCTCACCCCCATTGTGACTGTACCGGAAACCAGAGTCTTCAGGAAATAATTAAGGTTAAATGAGGTCTCAAGTATGGGGCCTTAAGCCAATGGGACTGTGGCCTTAGAAAAGAAGCCACCATCTCACTCTCATTCCACCCCCCCCCCCACCATGTGAGGACGCAGCAAGAAGGCGGCACCTGCAACACAGGAGAGTCCCTGCCAGAAACCAAACCCTGCTAGAATCTTGATCTTGGCCTTCTCAACTTCCCAATTGTGAGAAAATAAATTTTTGTTGTTTGAACCATGCAGTCTATGGTATTTTGTGAGGGAGCCTAAGCAGACGAAGACAGCTAACCACCAATAAAAATAAAATAAGACTAAATCTCAGCACTCCTGCTAAGTGAAAGAATTAACACTCCCAAGGTTACATCCATTACCACCTCTGGGATTCATTTGTTTGACATTCTGGAAAAGGCAAAAACTAGGTGTCAAAAAACAAGTCAGTGTTTTCCAGGGACTGGGGAGAAAATGGACTGTAAATGTAAAAAAGGAATTTTGAAATGCCCTCGATTGCAGTGTGTTGGTGGTTACTGACTGTGTACATCTGCCAATTCGTAGAACTGAATACCTATAAAAGGTGTATTTCATTGTATATAAATTATACCTCAGTAAACTTGAGTTAAAATTTTGTCAATGAACTTACCTGATAAATTCTGATGATATAAGCTAAAAATGACAACGTTTTAATCTGAGCAGCAATAAAGTCAGCATACAACTCCTTGTTGTAAAGCTTATGTTGCCTGTATGAGAAGTGAATAGAATTCACGATATTAGCTCTTAACTCTTTAGGTGATGTTATTAGTATTAATCAAAGCCTATGGTAATTACTTAGCCCTGAAAGTGTGATTTCTACAAAGACCAGAACACAGCACCAACCGTAAATACTCCCCATTTGTGTGCAGTTCCCAATAACACAAAGGGTTTAAAGGCATGAAGCAAGCAGGTCTCCAAGCCATTCCAGAGCGGCTGCGATGAGGGTCCCACAAAGCCCACGCCAGACAGACCCACTCAGCCAGGAGGCGCTAGCGGGGGACTGTCTACTCCGTGAAAGACCCGGCGAGGGCCACCATGGGCTGTTACAGCTGATTTACCCTCACATCTTGCCCTCCAAGGACTCAGAGCCAGAGGGGCTGCGGTCAGAGCCAGTGACAGCGGTCTTAAGAGAATGCTGGTAAGTTTGAGGAAAAAGCTTCAGTGGGGCTTCAAAAGATGGATAAGCACGGTTCACGCGTTCGGTGACGAAGGGCGACAGGTGAGGGGGAACAAGGGGGAGAGAACCTTGTAGCACTGAGCTGAAAGGCACAGCAGGAACGGGGCTTGAAGGTAGAAAGGCTTGCATATCCCGTGGCTGGGAGTGAGCAAAGTAACACCTAATGACGGTTCTAAATTCACAAGACCCCCAAACCCGAGGTATGAGCTCATCTTTTCGAAATAAGGAACTGATGTAACTACTCACATTGTTATGGAAATTCAAGTCAGAAGTGCGTATCATTTCACCAAAATTTTACACTCAAAATATTTACGTCTTACAAAAGACGACAGCAAGGGTATTTTTACTTGGAATTACAGAACTGTGGCAGTCAGCCATGTCGCTGTCCGAAGAAATCTCACCTGGCTTGTGCAGATACCTGAATTGCAATGGTATTCATGATCAAGGGCACGAACTCAGCGACAACATTGTGGATATTCAGTTTGTAGAGCTAAAAGCAAACATACCAGATTTTCATGCTCTTACACTCTGCTATGGCAAAATAAGTTGGCACAGCAAAAAAACCTCCACGATTCATTACATCAGTTAGCATATGTGCACCCCACGCATCTTCCATTTGCCACAGAAAATTAGATGTAAACTTTTTCATAATAACATCCAAACCCAAGACACTAGTGAGCAACACGCATACCTGATACATCAAAACAACAATAATGGGCAATTCTGCCAACACTTTCAGAGAAAGAGATCCTCTTGGAATGATGGAATGCTGGAAGAGAGAAGCAAGCGGGGCCACGGTTATCACCGTGGCACGTAACACGGCCCACCACTAAGCATCGCCCCCTCGAAATGAGAAAGTACTGCCATAGCTCCGTAAGTATCTGTGGTCAAAGAGCCCAACCATTTTGAAAACAAAGCACAAAGAGCTATCATTTAATAATATAAGGGTTTTTATATTTTCCAACGACTTCACTCCCAGTTAAAACATCAGGAAAATTTGTCAAAACTTAGACATTCGAATCACTTGAGGAAATTTTAAATTAGTATCTTATTAACCAACTCAAATGAACAACGGCAAAAGGTATAAATTTACCCAGTTTTACTGAAAAACATTTGTAAAGAGAGAATGTTTACGATAAATATAAGAAAAAGTTAAATAGTCTAAACATATAAGAACTCCCGGTGCAGGTAAGGAAAATGTCGGACTCAGATACAAAGGACAACAGACAGGAGCGGACAAGCCAGAAAAAAAAAACACAAAGACTGAAATTGAAGACAAGTTTGAGTCAGGAGGAGAAAAGGAATGAAAGCTTCATTCAAAATGTAGATTCCTATTTATCCTAGCCCAAACTGAAACATTCTGCAAAATGACTGCAGTAAAACAAATACAGATGAAATTCTTAATTCAATCCTGAAAACACAGTTGTCGTCACTGCTCCATACAGTGACGCCAGATGCTTCAGATACGACCCATTACCTGCAGACAGCACCGGCATTCCCTTCAAATATCCACAAGACAGGTTTTTCAAATGAGAGGGCAAATTAAGGCCAGAACAAAAATTATGTGCTTTGCTGCAGTTAGAAAGACCGAATGGTGGGGCTGGAACATCGTCCCCAAGCTTCTGCGCCCAGAGCCTACGCTCTCAGGTACTAAGCTAGAAATTTCTGTGTAGCTTAAAGAGACCTTTCTAATGTCAAAGCTAAGGATGGAGCAGAGGCCTCTCAGCCTGGGCAGCTGTCTTTCCAACAGGTGATTCTGGATTTCCACTACAGTTTTTTCATTTGATCTCTGCATCCATGGTGATGAGTAGGCCCGTTCAGCACTTCAAGGTTGCCCAGAGAATCAGTGATGGTCTCTCAGGCGCACGCACATGTGTTATCTAATGCCTCTGGTGCTTAGAGAAGAAACCCCCAAATACACTAAAAATATGCATAAAAAGTCAGTATCTCATATTTTTCCTCTACCCGGTACAGAAGACAGGGATCAAAACAAAACAAAACAACTGAAAAAAACTTACTGTTCTCGTCTCACTGTCCTCACGTTCTGGATTGACTTTCACAGCAACTGTTGTGATCATACCAACCATTTCTGGGGGAGGGACTGTGTTCTCGGGGATCACCTGAGGGTTCTCAAAGTAGCGGTTCTGCATAAAAAGAGCACAAATCATTCTTCCTAAAGTCAGACACAATATTCCTCAGCAAAACACACCTGACCTGTGATGGAAGAAACCCAATTTCGTACATGTCTGTCGCACTGATGCCATACGACTTGGGGTCCTCTCTATGGACAAAGATAACACGACGGCGACAACATTCTCTATCTCCAACAATGGAGGAAAAAAACCTGCCCAAAATATTTTCTACCTTTTTTCCTAGCTGGTAAAAGATGAAATGTGTGACAATGACATTACTACCTCAGGAGGCAGGGGAAAATGTGGTCCATCCCTCCAGTGGTAAGAACCTAGGAGCTAATCCCCACTGAATCCACTTTGCAAACAGTCTCCTCCACAGAGATCAAAGGCAGGGACCGAAGCAAAGGACAGACAACATTTTTAAAAGCCAGGGCCTCGCTGCCATCCTTAGTTCTCCATGCAATTTGGGCTTTTCATGAAATTAGACCACTTCTTACAAAAAGCAGCTTTTCTGACTGAAGTGACGGGTGACAGGACTTGGTAACCAGAACTCAACTAAGTTTTAAGTTTTATACATTCTGAGGTTAAAATTCTCAAAATACCAAAAAGAGTCCATTTTACTTGGATAATTTTTACAAATTGTTTTTAAAGCTTTAAAAAAAATCTTTAGAATAAAAACTCTGACATACGAACAGATTTATGCAGAATTATTTTTACCATTACTTGTGATTACTTGTGATAGTTAGCAACTGAAAATTGGGAAAAACCGCACCAAGGAGACAGTCCAGGTACATGCATAGGACAGGAAGTTATGAGGCCACTAAGAACTAGGACTGCCAGCAGAAGTGTTTTAGAGGACTTTCCAAACTGGTCCCAATAGCACCGTCTACCAGGTGACATTAAGGTAGGGAGGAGCCCTCCCTCACACACGCCACGCACTTCCACACACTGTTGACACCACTAGGAAAGACTTCTTTCAATACAGGAAAGAATTCTAATGATACTGAAAAGGAGGCTGAAAGTGTACACCCCTTCCCCCAAAAAGCCTTCACAACAGGAGTACAATCATCTTTAAAAAGCAGGAAAAATGTGGAGGGAAAAAAAAAAAACCCTCAACATCAATGGTTGCTTATAAGGGAGAAAATTATGGATGATTTGCCTTGGGTTTTTTTGTTGTTATCGTTGTTTTTTTACAAATTTCTAAAATAAAAATATATTATTGCTTTTACCTCAAAAATAATGTATTTAAACTGTGAAAGCAAGAGAATTCTTTTAAATGGCTGATTTATCAACCTACATTCTGACCACCACTAACCACTCCACATTCTAAAACCAGCATCCAGCCTCCCCCCATTATTCCTTTAGCCCAACTATTCCAAATTCCCTTTGGAATGAGGACGTAATAAGCGAATATAAATAACAGAGTCAAATAATATTAAAAACATACCACTACTTTTGGAAGCTCCTTGTAAATCTGTTTCACAAAATCCAAAAAATGATGAATCTAAAAATAAAATTAAAAAAAGACAACATAAGGAAGATATTTATCAACAGAAAATGCTGATAGCAAATAACAAAAATGTTAATAGTCTCACTATATAAGAACTAATAAACCAGGCAGGAAAAATGTCAGACTCAAAATACAAATAGGCCATGGACGTGAACAGACAGACAAAAAAAGAAATACAAAGGAAGTAAGTTTCTAATTCAGGAAGGGCAAAGGAATGAAAATTAAAATAAATGCCACTTTTTGCCTTTCACAAAGTACTGCTATACCACATGAGACAGAGTCCAGAGAATGGAGAGTCTCCCTCTGGAGTACTACCAGGGAAAGCATCAACTGCTCAAACCTTTCTGGAAATCAACGTAACAGCATCTATCAGAAGCATTTAAGCATTAACACCTTTGACTTGATAATCCAGCTCTTACAGACCCAGTCCAGGAAATAATCTGAACTGTCAACAAGATACTCACGATAGTCCTAAAATAAAAATTTTGAAATACCTTAAATATCAAAACACAAGGGCATCATAAGAAAGACTATTTATTACACATCCATTAAAAACTACCTTTATAAAGGACTTTTCATGATTGGAAAACGCTCTTGTATGATGTGAAGGGAAACAAGATAAAAAACACCACATGCAATACTATCACATTTATACAGAAAATATACACAGGAAAAGGAACAGAAATCAAAATATTAGTTTTCTTCAGATGACACGAATTCTACTTCACCTTCTTTTAATTTCGAAATAATCTACAGTAGGCTACTAAAGTTCACAACAGAGAAAAGTATCATAATTCCGGCTAATACAGACTGTTTAGTGCCTAGTATGTGGGTACCAATCACTCTTAAGAACTTTAACTTTTGTTATTTAATTCTTTAAGTATCTCAAGGTGATAAGAGGCTTCTCATCCATCTTTAAGACTTCAACCAATAACCACTGAGTGGCATTTTATTATTTTATTTATTTATTTATTTTAAATATTTTATTTATTTATTTGACAGAGAAAAAGAAATGACAAGTAGGCAGAGAGGCAGGCAGAGAGAGAGGGGGAAGAAGGCTCCCCGCCGAGCAGAGAGCCCGATGCAGGGCTCGATCCCAGGTCCCTGAGCCGAAGGCAGAGGCTTTAACCCACTGAGCCACCCAGGCCCCCCCTTCCCGAGTGGTATTTTAATGGGCAAAATCAAAATGCAGTTAGAAAAGCAGGGGTTTATTCTTGATATACTAAAAATCTACTAAAGGATCTGGACTCCAAATGGGAAGTTCTCCGTTCCACTAAATCCGCATGTTTCCCTATTTACTGCATACCCACATATTTAACTGGGTGTGAGTTCTATGGTGTCACAGAAAATAGGACTTAGAATCGAAGGTTATCCCACACTCACTACATTTATGTTTTACTCCTGTATGACTTCCTGAAAGACCTGATTTTTCACTGATTCTCCACTCTCGTTATATGAACGTGGTTACTGCCCACTACGAACTCTTTCACATCTAACCTGAACCAATAAAAAAGAGTGAGTATAAAAAACAGGCATTTTGTGGAAGGGTATGTTTGCCAGGATATACTGATTGTAATTATATGTGTTTCAAAAAAATTATTTTTAATTCTTCAAGCAATCTTTTGAGGATATGTCCTGTGAGAATCCTCATTTTACAGAAAAGGCTCCAAAAGGCTAGGCACTTACCAATGTTAGTACTTACTAATTACAAGGCTGAGATTCCAACCCAGATCTGACTTCAGAACCCACATCTTAAACCACTACAGGGCATAAATGACTGGAGCTTCTAGCACACCAGTAAATACCAGAACTACCCAAACAGCCCTGCCAGTCTGGTAGTTTACCACATATCAATGAAATGTACAAATTCAGCCAAATAGTCATGTAAACATTATCAAGAAAAAAGTCACTGTGAAACCCGTAAAGAATTTCCCCCGAACTTAGGCTATCCTTTTCTTGAACGTAGCACGTGTCCTGTCAATTCTAAGAGAGCAAATAAACCACACGGTGGAAAAAAACCTGTTGACACGCTTTTATAAATGCTACCCGGATAAACACTTACTTCTTGTGTGATGGGCGGCCTGAACTGTTTGTGTAGCTCAATGATTATTCGCAGACAAATAAGAACATTCTCTTCATTTTCCGTCTTTAAAGAAAAGCATTTAAAAAAAAGTTAGACTTCTGAGGTTATTTTAATCTAAAGATTACAGACTATCTTCCAAGCATTTTTCTGTATACACACCCTACACCTGCCAACCCAGATTTGATTTGTTGAACACAGAACATAATTATCTCAGATAAGAAGGTTTTGAGGTCTTTGGTGGACCACGTGAAGGGTGTCCCACCAGTAAGCTCTGGAAAGTAATACTCCGACAGATGAAAAAAGGCACTTAAGGCAAGTCTTAAGAACGAAGGTCTGAACAAAGGTCTTAATGGTCCAAAGGACACTTCTTCATTGCTTGAAAATATTGTCCAAAAAACCCAGTATGTTTTTATTGGACCATCAGCTAAACACTTTACACTCTCGGAATGAGGTGTCTTCCGTATCTTACCCATGGAAAGCTATGGCTCAGAGAAGGTAAGCCACATGGCTAACATGATATAGCTAACACGAGGCAGAGCTGGGATCTGAATTCAACTCTATCCCCTCCGAAGATCATTTTTCCAAGGGGCCCAGAAACACAACAGAATTCTAAACATATCGAGACTAAGAACAGCAAGAAAACAATTTTAGAAGCTAAAATTGGTGCCACATGGATTCACCTGAAGAATATGAGAAACTCTTTATGAGCATCTACTGTGCCTAAAGTAGCACGAAGTCAAGGAGCCTTGCAACTCTGAGTCCGTCGGCCCAGCCCTTTCCAAAGATTTCCACCATAGGTGGTCAATTCCCTGCTGACTCAAAACAAACCATCTTCAATTAATACTACTTCTTAGTAATTTGGTCAGCAAAATGGGGGGAAAACAGACATTAAGAAAATTTTTACTCATGTGAATCAGAACTTTAGTGAAAGGGAAGCAGTTGTGTAATACCAGATTCCGCAATAAGAAAACCACTGACTATTGAGATATGGCTAAGTAACAAAAATTCTCAAAGATTACCTCTAAAAAGCGAAACATCACAGACAGAACATTTTTTGTATGAGGACGAAGATGTTCATTGGTTGGTATTCTGTGAATTATTTCAAGTACTAGCTTCCGCAGTTGCTGGTAAAGAAAAATAAAAAAGGTAAATATCAAATACCCCCAAGAGTCCCAAAGAATTCTTTCACACTCTGTAAGTTACACGGCTATCTGCACCCAGCACTGGGAAATACAAAACTACAAGATAGACCCCATTTCAGAAATAATGCTGTAAATCACTAAAATGTTATCTCAGGTATGTACCACAAACCATTACTTTCAAGATTTCCACAGTTGTGCACCAAATCAAGCAAGCCAAACTTTCCCTCTTTCACAATTAATCATTATTTCCAGTGGAAGGGCCCCAGTGTGTAAACGTCTGATGGATTTCACAAGAAAGAACACAACACAAATTGAACTTCGTTGGATCTCCCTCCAACATGGGTTTGGTTCCTACAATCCTCTCTCTGGATTCTCTTGGGCCCAACAACTGATTACACAAGCTGACTAAGCTTTCAGGATTCGGTCTATGGAGCCGACAACTAAAAGGTAGGTCAAAGGTGTAGGCCTTCAACTGGTACAACGTAAAAATTTGGCAATAACTTTATTTGGCAATAACTTTCACTGGCATTATGGTAATTTTTAAAGACTTATTTTTAAGAAACACGCTGAAATATTTATAGAAAAAATTGATATGAGACTCTTAAAATAATCGAGGTGGGGAAAGGGGTGCAAAGAGTGGGCGGGGGTACAGATAAAACTGGTCAGAAGTTACGAGAACTCTAACTGGAAGAGCAGAGGCAGGCACTAGGTATGGAGAGTCACTAAAGGATCATTCTTTCTTTTTGTGGATATTTGAACTCTGTGTACACACGTCACCAGCTGGCAAATGTGAATGACTTAAATTAAAACCTTAACTGAGGAGGCATTGCTGGGTACAGAGTTATCCTTACAAGACAAAATCTTATTTTAAAGTGGAACCCTAAATTTTCCCAGACATTTTTAATTCATAAATGTCTGTGATTACAGCATGACATACCCCCCCCGCCCCCCGGCATTTATGAATAGATTACCTGGGCTGGTTTCTCCTGGAGAAACTGAACTTCTCCATCTTGAAGAAATGTGAGAAATCGAGGGATGATATGTTCCAGGAATGTAGAATATTGAGGAGATGATGTTACATTCTAATTATGCAAAAATAAAAAACCCCATTAAGTTTGTGTACATACTTCCTTTCAAATTCACGTATTATAATCTCAAGAAAATACAAAACATTTTAGCGAAGCCAACAGTAATTTTTAATGCTTTTAGATGCTTCAGTGGTAACATAGTTTTAAGTAAAATGATCACTGCTTCTGAATCCAATTTAAGATATAAAGTAAATGTTAAAATTTACTGTTCAAAGTAGAAATACTAATGCTGGGGAAAATGTGGACTCTGGCGCCTGTCCTAGAGGCTGTCTCTGCCACAACCTAAGTATGAGACCTCTGAAAAATCATTTGCCTTCTAGATCTTAGCGTCGTCAAGTGGAAAATGAAGAGCCTAAACAAACTGGCACTTGTTTCTACTCTGAAAAGCTAATTTATTAGTCAGATCCATATTAATTAGATGATAATCTAACCTCATCTATTATTAATCCCAGCACTGACTTTAAAAGGAGAATTGGAATTGAACATACAGTCTGGAGACAGCACGGTAAAATGCATCCTAAGCAGTTTCTGGATCCCGCTAAGGAAGTGGGAAACTCGGGTAGTCACCTGGCCTCTGTGCCTCAGTGCCCCCATCTGTTGACTGTCGTATCATTTCCAGCCTTATGGAATCACGTTGAGATTACATGAGTTAATTTAGGACACAGTAATGGTCATTAATGTCATCTACCAGAGCATCTGTGTGCTAAATACTGAGCTGTGCTGTTCTTTTTCTCACTCAGTCTTCCTGAGCCTAAGGTAAGTATCATCTCTATTTCACGGATAGAGAGGCTCAGAGAGGTTATAAAACTTGCTGAATATCAGTCCATGACCTTTAGAAGTAGTTGGAAATTGAGTGTCTTTAACAGCCAAGTCCTTTCCCCTTTTAAGGCTTCACTTGCTAGCTCAACAAATAGTTATCGAGGCTCTTTCACGTGCTCAGTGGGGATAAGACGAAGAAAATTAGGGGCCCCTAGATGGCTCAGTCAGTTGAGGGTGTGACTCTGGGCTTTGGCTCAGGTCATGATCTCAGGGTCGTGAGATCGCGCCCTGTGTCAGGCTCTGTGCTCAGTGGGAAGTCTGCCTGGGAATCTCTCTCCCTCCGCCCCTCCCCCCACTTGTGCTTGCCCACAGGCACTCTCTCTAAAAATAAATAAATCTAAAAAAAAAAGAGAGTAGATACAATTCATGTGGTCGGAGATGGGGGAGGCAGTCATGTGCTGGGAAAACAGATAAAAAAAAGAACAATACAGAATTATGATGGAGGAAATACTGGCAACTAAGGGAACACAATGTACTAGCTGGAACCAAGAGCAGACAATGCCTTTCTCAAGAAGTAACGTTTACACTAAAATCTAAAAGGCTAGCAGGAGTTAACAATGTGAAAAAGTGGAAAGGAAGAAGGTTCTAAGAAAAGCCTATGCAAAGGCACAAAATTATGAGAAAGCATGGACGTAAAAGGCACTCAAACTAGTTCAGCACGGCAGGGATGGGAGCATGAGAGCAAGGGGTTCAACTGTTACTATCGCGAGCCTGACAGGCCCTTGAGAGGAGGCATCTGAGCAGTTAATTAAATACAAGTGTCTGAAACTCCCGACACGGATCTGGGCTGAAGATAAACATGTAGGGTTGTCAGGGTGCCTGGGTGGCTCAGTGGGTTAAAGCCTCTGCCTTCGGCTCAGGTCATGATCTCAGGGTCCTGGGATCGAGCCCCGCATCCGGCTCTCTGCCTGTCTCTCTGCCTGCTTGTGATCTCTCTGTCAAATAAATAAATAAAATCTTTAAAAAAAAAAAAAAAAGATGTAGGGTTGTCCACCATTATAAGGTAATCTTGGAAGAGGAGTCTATGAAGGAAGAGAAAGAGGAACAGACGAAAACCAGAAAAGTGTTGCCACAGGAGCCAGGAAAGAAGTAGTGTGATTCTTGGAACTCGGGCCTGAGCACCAGGCTCTCAGGGCCAACCCAGGACCTCCATTCACACCCAACACCTGGGAAAAGCCCTCAGGTACCTCCCAGACTCTCCCCAGGCAGGCTGGGAATTCACTGGGGGTGGGGACCTTAAGCCCCAAAGCTTAACATTTTTTACAAAATACCCACATTCAAGGACTCAAGGAAGAAGATTCCCACTGGAACGTTATCAAGGTTACCAAGCAATCAAGCTCATCTGCACATGAGCCCATACCAACCGCTGCTTCCATAGTTTTCAAAACAGTTTTGAATTCCTCTGATAAAAAAGATTCATTCAACAAGTTGCCTGGTTATTCTGCCAGGATTTCAACTCAGCCCCCAGCTTTTTGACCCAAATGAAGTTTTCATGTGAGTTCTAACCTGAAGGTTCCTTTATTTCCGGTCCTGAAAGATGGCCCATGGAACCTTTACTTAGCCCACGATTTTAATCCTAAGTGCTTAGTGAAATGTGTTTCTCAAGACTCCTGAAAGCACTGCAATTTTTTTAATTTCACTCACCTGATTCTAGTATTTTTCTGGGGGTGGTAGTGGTGGTAATTTAGAATTACCTACTGAGGGTCATTCTAGTATTTAATTCTTTGAAGGGCTTAGTCATCTGAATTTCATGGAAGGCCAATGTTTCTATCACACAGATTTTCAAAGTCAAGATTTTCAAAAGCCCCAAGTACACTCACTGCTTCACTGCCTTTTAGTTCTGTGAATTTAATCAATGTGTCTGTGACCAAAGTCAGAAATGAACCTGCTACCTGCCAGACAAGAGAGAAAGGGGCGGGACACTTAAGGCAGACAGCCCCAGGCCCACATGCAGAGGCCGGACACAAGTGCTCCTTTCTTGCAGGTTCGCCAGCTCCCCCATGACTTCATCCTCTCAAAGCCACCGAGGCTATGGTTCTCACTTAGCAGTTCTTCCAAAAATGCAGAATGCAGGCCTATCATGTCCTGCCTCCCACCTCTTTTTTTTTTTTTTTTTAGCTTGTGTGTGTGTGTGTGTGTGTGTGTGTGTGTGTAACAGCTTGCATTAGCAGCTTGGGCAGAAGAGAAAGCTCTTTAGCTCAATCTCGAAATATCCCAGGATTTTTTTTCCCAGCTCAGTTCAAGGCAACAAGTCCTTAAAAACGTCTGCTTAAAATAAAACCACCAAAAAAACCTCCCACTGAACGGAAATACTACCCAGTGCTACAAAGCAGTGCCCTGATTCATTCCCACTAGCATTTATTTGATCCTTTGTAATTCAAATGACCATGCCAAAAGCAAAAACATTTTATCTGCTATCCTTAATCACATTAACTGAGAAATGTTTTATTATCCCCACATTAAAAATAAGAAATGTGACTTTCTCTCCTGCCTATTGAAACTAACAGCACGCAACTAACCATGAAGTTGGACCAAAAAAAACCCAGAGAGTGGTCTCCAGGAGAAGGGGACATTATACAGCTACCGTGGCTCTCTGCCTGCGACCAGATGTCCTGACTGGGGCTCAGCAGGCTGGCACCCAAGGAGAGCAGGATGGTCCTGCCCAAGTGAAGAGCTAACATGAGTTCCAAGCAGTCCAGGTGGCCGGAATCTGCAAAGCAGAGTCCCAGAGAAATAGGAACAACAGGGAAGGGTCTCCTCTGAGACCTTGACTTGAGGACTGGACTGCACATATAAGTAAAATGAGGTAAGACCACCTGAAGCTTACCGGACGGTGACAGCTTTGGGATTGAAAGATCTGAAGAGGCATGAGAGGCCTAGCAGCAATGTTGGAGGATGGTGGGGTTCCAGCCTGGACACAGTGCAAACGTGTTCCTGACACCTCTAACACCCCAGACATCCAGCTGAGGAAGGACCATGCCCTAGAGGAAGGCCTACTCTAGACCTCTAAAACAAGCCTAGCCTAAAATCAACCTCTGATGGTATCCATGGGGAGCTGGAGTTTGGAGGCTGAATCCCGCCAAGTTAGAGAGACCTGGGGAACACCTTAGCCTTCCCACGGATCCTCTTACCCCACAGCATAAAACCAAGCCTACGCATGTTCAAGAAGATCGGCTAGGAACTGAACTGCCTATCAAAATCAAAATATCAGTACGCTTCAGAGGGAAGTATCAGAATCTACAGTCCCTATATTTCACATATAGTATTCACCATATTATTAAAAACTACTAGACAATGCAAGAAACAGGATAATGTGACCCACAGTCAGTAGAAACTAACCCTCATCTAGCCCAAATCTTGGATTTAGCAAAGACTTTAATGCAGTCATTATAAAACAGTCCAAGAATAACAACAACAACAAGCCGATATTGGTACATGATGATTATCTCTGTGAAGAAGGGAAATCTGAAAGAAAAACCAAATGGAAACTCCAAAACTGAAAGTACAAGAACTGAAACAAAAAAATATAAGAAGTAAACTAAAACTTTACAACCTCTCAGCCAACTGGAGAAGACACAGAAACAGTCAGCAAACCTGAAGGCAGATAATGGAAATCATCCAATCCAGAGAACAAAGGGAAGACTGAAGAAAAGTGAACAGAGCCCAAAGACCTAGGGGACACCGGGAAATCTTAGAACATGAGGCTCAGAAGAGAGGAACTGCTCAAGGTCACACAAGTGCTCTCAGTCCACAGTAACACACCTGAAAGTAATGAATCCACAAGGTGAGCCTGAGGGCATCCTGAAAGTTTATGCCTCTCAAGATGGAAAAAAGTTTAACCACCAAAACCAAAGCCACATCCCTCAATATCACTTGAAGCAGGGTCACTAGTGTGAAGAAGCTGGACAACACTGTGCACACATCAAATTTTAGTTCTGAAATACAGTCACGTTAACAGAACGATTTTTGACTCACTAGTAAGACTGACAGAGAAGCGATTGGAAAGTTTACGTGAATATTTACCTTGTAATAAAAAAAATATGCATTAAGCTCATACCTCAAAATTTTCACTAACTTCTTGCATCATTTTTAACTTTGTTTCATCAGCTGTAAATAACAAAACAAGTCATCAGGTAACTGAAATTATGTTAAGGATCTTCACAAAATTATTGGTTTTAACAACTTAAGAGAAGCAATCAGATCTTATCAGTTTGACTGTCACGGTCCAACAGAAGGCACATAACTAGTTTCCCTACAACCAGTCACATACATTCACACTCCCAGACATACGTGTGCATGCACAGACAAGGATACAGACACACACGCATAAACACACACACACACATGCCTCTTTGGGGCTCCAGGTAGTAATGCTCATCACTTTGCTTCTCCACAAGGCAGAGAATGGGAGACTTAGGGTAAGAGTCAGTATTACTGTTCATCTCAGTGTGCACATCATTTGAACTGAGATGAATGAGTCACGATAACGCATTTCTTAACGACAAGAAGGATCAACTCACGTGTATTTACATCCGTGAGAGCTGCCACAAACTGAAGGTATTTTTTCATCAGAGTGGTTTGGTCAACCACCGTGGCCCCCTGTGTTGCAACAAATGCCATTTTTCTTTTGAGTTGGTTTGTTTCTCAAGGGAAAAGTATCAGGCCCATGAGTTCACCCAGCCTATGAAAAGTAGCATATAGTTAGTCAACTTACTGAAGGCACAGGCTCACGGTCGCTATGAAAATTGTACCAAAATGGCTATATTAAGCTAAATACTTTTTAATTAACCCACAATACTATTCCCTCTACTTTTTTTGAAAGTAAAATTTACTTGCATCCATTTTTCCTATTAATTTCTAACCATGATTTTTATAAACAGAGGCTCCCCTCCCCCTCTTACTGTTTATCCTTCTTTCCCTAGGCCAGGGGTTGGCAAACGCTCTGTAAGCCAGACAGTAAATATTTCAGCCTTTGTGGTCTCTATTACAACTACTCAGCTCTGTTAGAGCCAGAAAACAGCCGTGGACCACACATAAATGGAAGAGCATGGCTGTGATCCGTAAAACTGTATTTATGGACACTGAAATTTGAATGTCATATAATTCTCAAATGTCATGAAACACTACTCTTCTTTCGACTTCTTCTCAACTATTTAAAAACATAAAAATTCTTAGTTCATGGGCCAAATAAAAACAGGTAGCTGAGGGGCACCTGGCGGGCTCAATCTGTAGAGCATATAACTCTTGGTCTTGGAGTTGTAAGTTCGAGCCCCACGTTGGGTGTAGAGATTACTTAAAAATAAAAATCTTAAAACAACAACAAAAAACAGGCAGCTGACTGGATTGGGCAAGCTCTACCCTAGGTGACTGGTTCTCACACTTCAGTGTGCACTAAGATCACCAGGTGCCAAAGGTGCACCTCCAAGCACTACCCAGAGACTGTGGTTCAGTGAGCGGCCAGGGAAGCTGTAAATTTCGCTTGCAGCTAACACAAAGTAGGCACTTAGGAAATGCTGCTTGAATGAATGAATGAATGAATGAATGAATGCTGATGACCACACTTGAAGAACTACCTCTCCAGGCTGACACCTAAGATAGAGGGAGACCTGGTTTCTGTTTTAAGGGCTCACAAAAGTATCTTGAGAACCTGGTGAATTTGCTTTTAGGCATCCTCCTTGTATATGTAACCATTTAATTCCACTTTGCATCAAGAGGCAGCTTCATGACTTAATTTTCTCCTCCTTTCTGCAGGCCTTTCAAAAGCCCTCCCTACCGGAAGCCCTCCCTAGCTGCTCACACTTCTGCTCCCAAGTGAAGGGGACACCGTAACTCCACAAAGCCTCTTCGGGCCACTCTCTTGGAGACACCAAAAGCACTTCCCCGATGCAGAGAAGTCGCCTACTGCTGCTCTCTCGCACTCCTCTGGCTCAGAGCAGGAAAACTCCCTCATAGACTGAAGAGAGGGACACTGTCAGCCCCGCTGGATAACCTGACGACTGCTTCCTCTTTGAGGTCACACGCCCTCCACCATACACGAATGCCCCCCATCCCCATCCCTGGGGACCCAAGAGTCAGGGTCAGGGCCTCTCCGTGCCTACGAAACTTGTGGTCGTGCCCAAACTCCTTAAAAGCTTGAACCCCCTCTTTCACCGAAGTCGTTTCACTCTTCCATTCCCCAGGGCCCCAAAAGGCCAGGCCCCGCGTTCCTGCCGGGCCTTGGGTGGAGGGAGGGGTGGGCCTGAGGAGGGAAAACAGCCCATCGCGCCTGTCCGTGGGAGAGGGGCTCGAAGACGCCGGGGACCGAGGGCCCGGCCTCCTTCCGACCTCCGCGTCCGGGCCCAGGTGGGAAGGCCGGAGCCGGCGCCGCGCCCGCGCACGGACAAACCGCCCCGCCGCGCCGCCCCGCCCCGAGCCTGAGGCGGCGCCGCCGGGCCAGAGGGGGCGCTGTCTTCGCCGCTACCTTCGCTCTCCGCGCCGGGCCGCGCGAGCCAGGGGCCTCCGTGGAGGCCGGGGGGTGCCAGGCGGGCCTGGGGGCGTTTCTGGGGGAACGGGGCCCCAAACCCACACTCTCTCTGTCCGGTCTGAAACGGCTCTCCGTTTCCCTCCTTTTGTCGCCGTCTCCGGACTCCCAGCGTCCGCCTTCCAGGCCGCGATACGGCAAGCGCCGAGGGCCAATTCTCGCGCCGCTAGCCCTCCGCCTCCCAGAGCTCCCCGGCGCGGCCAAGCAGCGGGAGGCTACAGTGCAGCCGCCGGCTGCGGCCTGCCGGGCTGGACACCGGTGGGTGCCGGGAAGGAAGAGCCGGGGGGACCGGGCGCAAGAAGCCTACCTCCGTCGCTGCGCGGAGCCGCCGCGCCGCAGAGGCCTCCCCACGCCGGGGACCCGCCGCACCGGTCCGGGCCTCCGCGCGCGCCTCCCGGGGCCGTTCCGCCGCCCTCCCGCGCCGGCCCGCGCTTACCCTAATCTCGGCGGCAGGCCTCCGGCAGACCCAGCCCGCGACCCCCAGCGAAGCCCTCGCCGCCGCAGCCACCGCCGCCGTGCAGTCCCACCCCCGCTTAAAGCGGCCGCGCCCGCCGCGGGAGAAATAGGTCCGGGCGCGCCGCCCCCAAGTGGGTGCGGCCTGGGCGAGCGGCGGGAGCGGGGAGGGGCGTTGCGCCTGGGTGGGCCCCCCTCGGCCCTTTAAATCTCCGCCTGGTGGGCGGGGTCGCCCACAAAGTTGGCGAGGCCCGCAGGTGCTGGCAGGCTTGGAGCTCCTTCTGCCCTAAATATGCGCGCAGGAGCCAGGTCTGGGGAGGGACAGCGGGGGCTGCTGCAGGGCGGTGGGCACCCGAGGGGCTCCCTTAGCAGGCGGCGGTCGGGCCCAGGAAGAGTCCATCCCTGAACTGAATGTGGCAGGCCGGGCGGGTTTCCTCCCTCCTCCCTTTCTGGGCTCGTTTTAACCTGTCGAAAGGGAAGGAGGCAAGCAGGCGCCTTTGGAAGGCGAAGGCTGGAGACCGACGAGACCCTGTAAGCAAAGGAAAGCCCTGGTGTTCTGCTCGAAAGTGGCCGGCCTGGTAATTTGTTCTGCAGCTGCATCACCCGGAGGCTGGACCGCAGACGATCCTGTCAGCTCCTACCCGGCGGGCAGATGTCTCTGGCCAGGACAAAGCAGTGATGAGAAGGAAGGAGAGTGGGGCAGAATGCCCTGATGCCTAGGTGAGATGGCGTGGGCAGGACCAAGACGCCTTAGAAGGGAAAACTACTGTCGAGCATCACCTACGACTCCATCTAGGAGAGTGGTTGAATAGTGAGCGGCTCCTGGTAACCCATGGTTACCACGTTAGATGGACAAAGCGTTAAAGTGATGACCTGTCTCCACCACCTCCATTACCTGGTTCCACCTCCTCCCCTTTCCCGACAATATCTTACCCCCCACCATCATCACTAAGTTACCCAAGTCTTTGTGTTCCCTTCCCAGACAGATACATTTCACACTTTGTAATAAATGCAGCTTGCAATACCTCCAACGTATCTCTCTCGGAAGAAAAGTGTCCTATTCAGAAGCATTCTCCATACTTGTTTTAAAAATGTTGCCACTCAAGAACAATCCTCTGTTGAACTGCTGAGATTTTATATGAATGTATTTAGTATCACTTATTTCTTCCCTGGGAGAAATAAAATGGGTCAGAATAACTCCCCCCCCCCCATGGAAAAAGTTCTTGCAAGCAAAATCCTCTCTGCTCTTAAGCCCACCACCCCCACCCCCACCCCCACCAAAGTAATAGGTCCAAAACTGGGGAAGGCTTAATAATCTGAGGGCTGAAATCAGTGTGCAAACAGTTGTTTCATATTGTTAGGTGGAGAGGGGTGGAGAAAAAAGCAGGATGTAGACAAATCTTTTGATAAGTTTCAGGTTAATTGCACATGCTAAAGATCTATAGTTAAGCCTAGCTCTAATGTTGGCTAAATCCCTGCACTTTCCATGGCCCTAGCTTCTCCTAACAAAATACCCAACATGCTGTTATGATTTTTGCCCGTTTTCTTGTCAGAGACAGTGTCAACTCCATCCCTATCAGGTAAATTAGATTACACCCCTCCTCTACTTAAAACCATGCAAGGACTTTTCAGCTCATCTTCATTCCCTGGCCTTATGTACCTCCCAACCTCACTCTTCATGGTTCTAGCTGCAGTGGCCTTGCTGTGCCTCATGCCCACCTAGGACCTCTGGAATGTTCTTTCCTCAGAGGCACACAGCTGACTCCTTGTCATCCTTGATGAGCTCGAATATCACATCCTCAGAGACAACTTTCTTAAGGCCCAATGTAAGAAAACCACTGCTCCTTCTACCACCACCCCCATTCACTATCTCATAATACTGTAATACTGTAATAATTTTGCCAGGGGAAATACTCAAAATACCATATCCCCCCCCCCAATAACCTCATAATCTGAGCATCAGTTTTAGGGTGGCCTTTGCAGTGGCTTCTGTGATGTAAATAAGACTATCTGTCACTACTATAAAATTATTCAATGCAATCAAGTTACACATGAAAAAACTAATCTTATTTTGTTTTCTGCATTTAGTTCATTTCTGAGACTTTTTTAAAAGATTTTGAGAGAGAGCGAGAGCTGGCGCGTATGCATGAGTTAGGGGGAGGGGCAGAGGAAGAAGCAGACACCCTGCGCTGGGCAGGGAGCCCCAACTCAGGACTCTGAGATCATGGCCCGAGCCAAAGGCAGATGTTTAACTGACTGAGCCACCCAGGTGCCCCTAAAAATTTTTTTTAAAGATTTTATTTTTAAGTAATCTCTACACCCAACATGGGGCGCCAACTTAACGGCCCTGAGTTCGAATCACGTGCTCCACCCACTGAGCTAGCCGGTGCCCCTGCATTTAGTTTGTTTTAAAAGCCACTAATAACCAGACCTTTGAATAATGTTAAATAGTTAAATATTTGAAACTCGGTTTATAACCTTAACATTTTTTTTCCACAATTTTCTCCTCAATTCCTGATGGACAAGCAACACTCTCCCAGGTTTGTAAGCAATTCCAATGATGACAGCGACTACTGGTCAAGTGCAATGTCCAAAGCACTGTTCTATGTGTTAACTCATTTTATCCTTGCTACAGTCTCATAGAGTGGGAACTATTTCCATTTTAAAGGAAAGGAAAATGAGAGACTCAGAGGAAAGTGACTTTCCCAAGGTCACATAACTCTCAGGGAGAATCCAAAGTCTCCTGCTTCCTAGGCCTGGTATTGTCCCCACGATGTTGACTGATGCTACTGGGGGGGGGGGGTGACACTTGTCTAACACTTTCAACTTTCCTAGGGAGGCTCATTCAGATCTGTTCCCCCTCCATTAGGGTGAGATAGCCATGCAGCCAGTGGGCCCATCCTCTGTGGAGGCCACTGCTGTCCCAGAGACAGAGGCCATACCTGTAGGTGTCTTCACTCCCATGCTGCGATTCAAGTCGTGGTCCATCCGTGCCCACCAGGCCGGAGGGGTTCATCCACCCTCCCTCCCTCTAGGTGGGATCCCTTACCCAAGTACAGGCTTAAGCAAAGGCAGAGGTGGGACAAGGATCCAAGCTGCCAGCTTCCAGTTTTGGAAGACCAGACAGGCACAGCCACCTTCTAGAAGGAAAGACAAGGGGCGCCTGGGTGGGTCAGTTGGTTAAGGGACTGCCTTCGGCTCAGGTCATGATCCCGGAGTGCTGGGATCGAGTCCTGCATCCGGCTCCCAGCTCCATGGGGAGTCTGCTTCTCCCTCCCTCTCACCTTCTCCCCTCTCCTGTTCTCTCTCACTCTCTCTCTCTCAAATAAATAAAATCTTAAATTTAAAAAAAAAAAAAAAGGAAGGAAAGACATGCTCTACTCTATTACGACTGGTAGAAGTGCCAGCACAGGCCAAAGAGGGGCCCGGTCACCCCTCACTGCGGTTGTCTGAGTCTCACAAGGCCCTCAGTGACACCCTGGCCGCAGCTGTGAGCACGAGCAGTCTGACAGCAGGGACAGAGAGGGTAAACTGAGGAATGACATGAGTCTCAGCATAGGTGCTTGAGCCCCTCCCTCAGGATATGGGGTATTGGCAGTCCCTCTGCCCAGCGCCTGGCACGCAGTGGGGGCTCCACGGGAATGAGGAGTCGCTCTCCAAATCGTGTGCGTCAAGAGGAGAAAAGGCAACTGGAGACTAACCCAAAGGGGCCTGCGCCCGGCTTTGCAGCGGGGCGCGCGCCTCTGGGGACGCTGAGTCAGAGCCGGCGTGCGCGGACGCGGGGAGGCGGCGCAGACAGGAGGAGCGCAGACCCAGGGAGGGGAGAGGAGGATCGTGGGGAAAAGAGGGATAAAGGGAGGAGAGCAGAGAGGAGGGGAGGGGGTGCGGGAGGCGGCGCGGACTCCGGGAGGCGGGGGTTAGTGGGGAAAGGAGGGCTACGGCTAGGGGAGGGAGGGACGCGGGGAGGGGGCGCGGCGCGGCTGACGTGGGCCGGGGTCGGCGCGGCGGGCTGTGGGCGGCGGCGGCGCGCAGCTACACAGCGTCGCGAGGCGAGGACGAGCGAGCGCCGCTCCCGCACCTCCCCGCATAGCCCGCGCCGCGCGCCCAGAGGAGCGGCCGCAGCCGCCGAGTCAGCTGCGTACCCTCGGCGCTCCTGCCGCTCCGGGCGCAGTCATGGCCCCGGCCTTCTGGCTGCGCCTCAGCCGCGTCCTCTGGCTCGCCTGCCTCCTGCCCTTGGCCCCGGCCAGGGTGGCCGCAGGTAAGGCGCTGCGCAGGCCGGCCGCCCGCCCCCCTCCAGCCGCAGCGCGCCCGGGGCCTCGGGGCCGTCCAGCCGTGCGCCCTGCGCGCACCTACCTCCTCCCGGGCAGCCTCTGCAGCGCGCGGCGGAGGGGAGTGTGGCCAGCCGGCCCCTCGAAGCCCTCTCTTCCCTCCCTCCATCCTTCTCCCCAGAAGTCGGCCCGGCACCCGAGGGGGCTCCTCGGTTCCTGCTGCCACTTCCAGCTAGGCCCTGCGCTGGGAACCGCGCGCGGTGGCCGGTACACCCATGCGGATGCCCGGGGGACCTCGCAGCCGCTGGGGGGTGGGGCGGGGAGAACGATGCGGGGAGACCGGGAGTGTGCGGGATCCGTCATCACGCCACAGCACCCCAGGGAGCGCGGACAGGTTGCCCTCGGAGGAGCGTCTTTGCCTTTAAATGTCGTCTTATCTGGAGAGGTTTTCCACCCTGCTTGTGTTGGCTTCGTGGAGGTTGCCATTTCGTCTTTGGAATGGTTTCCAAAATGGACCCCGAGCTGACAGGTTCTGCTGGGTGCTCCCCCCGCCCCCTGCCCCACTGGGCCGTGCTTCTATGCTCCCTACTTCCCCACCGCGGGAAGGCCAGCACCAACCTTTCTGCCTCATTTTGGCAACAACGAAAGGACCCGCATTGGAGAGTTGTTGGGGGACAGGTGGGACGTGGGCAGCTCTGGTGATGTGCGTGTGTTAAATAGACAACATTTTTCATTATGCCCCTCCCCCTCCAAAAAAATGGTCGAGAGAGGACGAGATCTAATGCCAAATCGTGGAAGAGAATCGAAAGGTGAAAATAAAAACCTTGCATCTTAGGGATGAATTAGGAGAATTTTGTGGGAATTCTGCTTGGTCAGGATTACCTGCATCCCTTCTGGAAATTTCATATAGAGATGGGGGTCTCTTGTCCATTGGGTTTACATGTGTCTGGAAATGATCACCGTGGCCTAAATTGCAAACAAGAAAAAAAAAAAGTACATTAATTCTTTGGAAGTCATGTGTGGCTCCCAGCCTGGCCTGATCAAAATAAGCTGGGAATGAGGTTGGGGAGTATACCTTCTCCCTCACACAGGGGGGGGGGGGGGCGACAAGAGACTTGGAAGCCCTTTCCATTCTTCCTGGGGTCTGGGTCAGCCTGTGGGGGACACTTCCCACACTAGAAGTGAAGGTCAGACTCCAAGGACTGGACCATTCATTAATTCCAGGTTACGTTGTTCAAACTTCTGAGGTCCCTTGGGAGGTGTTTGGGGCTATACACATGTGCAGTGTGAAAGAGCCAATGTGGCCATTTTCTAGAATGTTCAGGGTCCCACATGCTGTGTTGTCGGGAAAGATGTGCTCCAAGGGGAAGCCCACGGCACCTGCTAGTGAGTGAATGTTGCTTCCTTGGGTCAGGCTTTGTGGCAGTTGCCATTTTGCTTTTTGCTTTGGCCCTTTCAGCTCTGGGTCACTCAGTGCACCCGTGGAGCCCCCTAAGCCCCTCCCTTAGCTGCTGCTCTGTACCCCAAGGCCAATGTCACCTGGGCTCCCAAACCTGGAAAGATAGGTTTGGATGGGTAGGGCAACGGGATCTGGGCTTGGTTCCTTTAGCCACACATGGCAAAGCCTTCACGGTCCATTTCAGCTTGGATGCCGTGGACACTTCTTAGAGCCCTAAGGAAGAAAGGAGCAGCATTACCTAGGGGCTATGAAACGTCTGCTTGGAAAAAATAAATAAATAAATAAAAAAGCTTGAGAAAAAGTGCCCTCGGAGCCTCCCTATGTCTGGACAGGTGTGGGGGCTCCCAGGAGCTGGGCCAGTGTCTGCAGCAACGTAACTCTAGCCACAGCCTCTCCCCACCCCCGCCCCTCCACCCCACCCCTCCTCCTAGCCAGTCCATTCCCCTGGCAACGGATCTGCGTAGTGCTGACATGCACCGGTCTCCAGTCTGCTGCAGATGCTGGATGGCCATTAGCATGCAGCCGAATGTCCCTGCCACCTGCCAGCCTCGCTCTGGCCCACGCTCCTCGCCTGGGGGGACGGGAGGGAGCAAGAGGGAGAAGGGAGGGGATGGCCTCTCTTTCTATGAAGCCTGGCCAAGTGCTGCCTCACAGCCAAAGGGAAGGAGAAGAGAACTCAGCCCAGGGGAGGGGGTGGGTACAGATTTGCTTGGTGTCTCCAGGCAGTTCCATGGGGACCTTAGGGGACTCATGTCCCTCAGTGTAAAATACACACTGTATTTTCTTGCAGAAATTTCTGCCGTAGCATCTGGAATTCTCTCTTTGGGATTAAGACACTGCAGGTCCCTTTGTCAGTGCCAGTCCTGATGACTTCACATTCCAAAATACGGCTCTGGGGCAGGGGATCCAGAACAGGAAATGTGTGACAAAAGGAAAGGCTGGAGCAGGAGGCCCAGTAGGGGCAAGCAACACTGCCTAAGGGCGAATGGGACTCAGTAGAGGACACTCTCGCTCCTGTCCCGGGTTTGCTGAGTCCAGCGGTCTCTAGAGAGCTCCCTGAGGGCAAGAGGCATGTCCTACACTTCTGGGTTCCCCCAGCACTTGTGGGGTGGGGCACAAGGAAGGGGCTCAGTCAGTACCACCTGACTGAGTGAACAGTCTCTTGGGGCAGTGCTAGGTGGGCTGTTCCCTCTGCCACGCTCTTCTCTCCAGGAGCCTTGGGCAGCAAGAGTGGAAAACACCTACTATGCGCCAAGCACTTTGCTGGGCACATGGGGAGATGACAATGACCCCTGCCCTCAAGGAGCTTGCAGTGCAGCAAGGGAGACAAAGAAACCTTCACGCCAACGTGGGGTTGGGACCACTCTGTGCCCAGGCTGCTTGGAGAGCATGGGGGGCAAGGGGTTCAGGGAAGGTTTCCTGGAAGAGGTTATATCCATCAACATGTAGGTAGAGAGGGGCAGTGGGAACAGCATGTGTAAAGGCCCTGAGGTTAGGAAGGACAGAACATGTTGGGAGAGCTAAAAGAGTTAAAGTGGCCAGCCCTGGCATGGATGTGCCAGGATGTGAGTTCGGACTCCACACTGAGGCTGGTCCGTGAACACATTAGCTGTGGAAGAAGCTCCTTGTTGGTGGGGACGGGGAGGGTGGATGGTGCTGAGAGAAGGGAAGACTGGAGGCCGAGGGCCAGGGCCAAGGATGAAGCAGTAACAGCTGAATGCTGGCCTTTAGCAATGCTAGCCATGATGAAGAGGAAGCAAACACGCTCAGATGGGAGGAGTAGTGGCAAAGGACTCGGGATTGATTGGTTCCTGGGACAGCTGCTCCCTCTGGCTCCAACGGAGAGCAACGGCTGAAAATGGTAGGTGTGGGGAGTTGAGAGCCCTAGATCAGCACTGTCCAGCAGAACATGGGGTGATGAAGGAAATAGCCTATATCTGCCCTGAAGAGTAGTTACTAACCACATCTGGCTACGAAGCACTTGAAATGTGGCTAGCGCAACTGAAGAACTGAATTTCTAGTGTTGGTTCAATTTAAGTAATTAGCTTTGATTAATTTAAATATAATTATATAATTATATGTGGTTAGCAGCTCCTCTTTTGCTTGGTGCAGATCTGGAGCCCAGAAAGTAGGTTTAGGTTACTTGGTTCGTTTAGCGTTTAGGAGGCATCCGAAACCAGGAGAGCAGGTGCGCGTGGCCAGGAAGGTGGGTGGGAGTGAGGGAAATGAGCGGAGAGGGGCTTGGGGCCCCTCCAGCCTTCCATCTGTGTCCCCTCTTATGGTGAAGTATATGTTCTTGCAGGCTGGACACTCTCTAACCTGCAGCCCTTCAGAAATCTCACCTGAAGAGGAAATTTTCAAATTATAACAAAATCATCACCAAGATGTGCAATAGTGCAATTGGCAAGAGTGAGGGGTTCTGGGAATCAAGATCTACCTGCTTGGGGTGCCTGGCCGGCTCAGTCAGTAGAGCATGCGACTCGATCTCAGGGTAGTGAGTTTGAGCTCGCGTTGGATGTAGAGATTGCTGAAAAACAAAATCTTTAAAAAAAGAAAAAAAAGGATATTCCTGCTTGAGGGATTATCATACCCAGAGTGAAAGTCACATTAGTGTGACCGCGGACGTGCTTTAGATGTGTCGTCCTGTGAAAATAAAATAATTCAAAACTGTGTGCAGAGTGGGATTATGTCTACATTAAAAGCTTCTATGCATGAAAAAGAGACATGAGGACAGCAGTATAGTTGCAGCTGTTTTTTGGAAGTAGGATAATGGGACATTTCTAATATTCTTTATACAGACATATGTATTACTTTCATGATGGAAAGAAACCTTATTTTATAAATCTTACTTTGTTTAGATGATAAAATATTATGCACATAGTAAAGCGGTTGAAGAATAATGACTTAGGAAAATGCCCGCGATATGGAATTGAAAACAACAATGACAGAATACAGAATTCCAAAGTACGAGCACAGTTGTTTGTTTTTTTTTTTCAAGTAAGAAATGCCCACACACAGTAACACTGGGTTGTTACTGATTATTTTTATTTTTAATAGAATTGTTTAAGTTTTAATTTTCTATTTTCTCCATTTTCAGGTTACAGTGAGTCTTACCTTCCATGCTGTAGTCAGTCAGGAGGGGTGGTGTTTAAAGGGCCTCTGACCCGGTCTCCATCCCATATGCTCACGGCCCTGTTCTCTGTTAGGATCCTCCAAGACTGATTCCCAGGTTCTCTGTAAGAGCCGCATCCCCCATATTTCAGTTCAAGTTCCCTGAGGAGTCGAGCAGCTGGAGTTCCAGCGTTGGCCCCAGCAGGAATCCCGGAGGTCATTTAAGAGCAGTGAGCATTGGGGTCTGGTGGGACCTCCTGTGATAATGAAGATGTTCTGTATCTTTGCTACTGAGTACTTGAAATGCAGCTACGGGGGGGCTGGGGGTGGGGGCACCTGGATGGCTCAGTTTGTTAAGTGTCTGCCTTCAGCTCAGATCATCATCCCCGGTTCTGGGATAGAGCCTCGAGTTGGGCTCCCTGCTCTGTGGGGAATCAGCTACCCCCTCTCTCTATGCCCCTACCCCCCATGCTTTCGCCAGCACTCTCTCTCTCTGTCAAATAAATAAATAAAATCTTTAAAAAAAAGAAAAAAAAAGAAATGCGGCTACTGTGGCTAAGAAAGTGGATTTCAAATTTTGTTTCATTGTAACTGAAACCTACACAGCCACCCATGGCCAGTGGCTGCTGTGTTGGGCAGTGAAGATCTAGAACATCTTCCTTTACATTCAGAAGAAGGCTTGGGTTGAATCACAGTAGACCTTTGTCCCAGGGTTGTTCTATCACTGTCTAGGCATTAGGCCTCTAAGACGCTCCAGACTTTGTGTTTCAGATCGGAATTCTGTTTGATGTGGAAAGACTAGTCCGAAGGAGTGGGTAATAGAGGGCATTTTTTTTTTTTTTTTTTTTGGCAGCAGCCAAGGGGGTCCCTCCTGTGACATACGTTGTCATTTTCATAGCTAAAAAATAAGTCTGGCCAGGTCAGACCTGGGCCCTGGAAGGTCCTGCTTGGCTGGCATAAAAAGAAAATCTCTGGACTCAGCTGGGCCTGGGTTGGAATCCCAGCTTACACTGAATTAGCCACATGACCCTTGGGCAAGTCACTTGCACTGCCTGAGCCTCAGTTTCTCCGCTTATAAAATAAATAATAGAAGCCAGCCTGGAGGGTGATGGTGGGTTCCTTGCCACCCCTGTCCGGAAATACAGTCTGTCTCTGAACTTCCAGGGCTGTATGAACTCCACCTCACCACCGATGGCCCTGCCACCACGGGGGCAGAGGTGACCATCACAGCCAGCCTGGTGGCCAGTGACAATGGCAGCCTGGTCCTGCCCACCAACACCCGCCTCTACCACTTCCACTGGATCCATACCCCGCTGCTGCTCACGGGGAAGACTGATGAGGCTTTCAGCTCCACCATCCGCGCTGTGGGGACCATGCCTGGGGACTTCCCGGTCTCCGTCTGGGTCACCGCTGCCAACTGCTGGACGTGCCCACCCGTAGCCAGGAAACTCCTCGTCCTCCCCATCACAGGTGAGAACCTTTTCTGTTTGCTAATTGGCCTTCAGACTCCTGCTGCAGAGAAAACCATCCAGCCTGGTTAGCAATGGTATAAACACAAATTGGACTCATGGTCCCTTCGTTATCTGTTTTGGAATGGACACTTAAAGCACATGTTGCTACTGGGGTATAAATTCACACAACCCTTTGGAGAGCAGCTGATCGATATGTTTCAATGGTTGTGCACTATTTCAGTCTCTTGTCTGTTCATTCTCGTCCCTCCAGCCTCCCACCCTAACACTCCTCTCTCCTTCCAGGAAGTCCCTGCTCTCTCTGAGTTTACAATCTGTCAAAGAATTTATCTTCAGGAAGTAAATTTCCATTTGGGTAATGTTTTATGCACAAATATGTTCATTGCGGTAGTGTTTATAACAACAGAAGAAAATATTAGACAAGCTAAGTTTACAACCATAAGAGGACTGGTTAAGTATGTGGATATAATTTGTATAATGAATAACAATGACATTTACAAAGACTTTGTAATGTCCTAGGGGAATTCTCCTGCTTATAAAATTTTAAAAAGCAAAACACAAACTTCTATAACCAATTTGCTTAACTGTGTTTAATATATGTATGTATATGTAATGTGCATTTCTATTAAATACATACACACAAATACTTTGCGAGTCTTCAAAACATCAACAAAAGTTGCGGTTTCTTTTCATCCTATGTTTCAGCATTTTTCCAAATGAGCTTTATTGAGCATACCTTACTTTCTGCATTCAGGGTGAAAAAAATCAGCTCCTAATTTTTTTTATTTTTTATTTTTTTAGAAAAGGAGACACAGAACGGTGATCCTTACCCAGCCCAGCACATGGGGTGTAGAGCTGTGATCAGTAGAACCGCTAATTTTTTTCTAGACTCATCTAATAATCTGAAATCTCTCTTGAGAATTTCTTTCAAAGCCTATGCATTTCCTCCTGCTCCTGGGCATCTTTTGTGCCAGAAAGTTCGGGATCCTGGTAAAAGTGGCGTAGGAGCAAGGCAGTGCGTGTGCCGTGTGCCATGAGTCTTCACCAGTGTCCCAGCATACCATGCAGCAGGGGCAATGACGTGGGGGCTATGAGCCTCTGTGTTCAGTGACCTGCGGGGTCCCCTCCTGCCACCACTCAGCTCTGACAGCCAGAAGGTCAGGGTGGGGAGAGGCTGTCCTGCCAGCCGACATGTGAGGTCACTCCTAGGCCCCTCCTTCCCGCCCCCTCGGGGGACTGACCCGCCTATGGTCTCTTTCCCAGAGCTCCTCGTGGGGAACCTCGTTGTCACCCAGAACACCTCCCTGCCCTGGCCCAGCTCTTACCTCACCAAGACAGTCCTTAAAGTTTCCTTCCTTCTCCATGACCCGAGCAACTTCTTCAAGACGGCCTCATTTCTCTACAACTGGGACTTTGGAGATGGGTATGTGCTTCCCCGTTAATGCCCCCAAAGCTTTGGCCTGTGGTTGGTGGCCTCATAGTCCCACACAGAGTGCTGGGTACTTTCCCACCTCACCTGCTCACTCTTTCCTGCTCCAAACATTCCTTCCACACCTGCTCTGTGTCAAGCATGGGGTGCGTGGGGACCAGCGTGAGCCAGTCCCGGGACCTGCCTTCAAGGTGCCTACAACCTGGTACAGGAGGTCAGTGGTGCCCCAAACATCCCTTTAAGAAAGGTCAAAGTAGGATTTTTCTCCATTTGACTCTGGAAGGACCTACTTGGCTGATGGAACGTGCGATTATACGCCTGTGGTAGAACTCAGGTGTTCTGGCTTCATTTCTCCTGAATTCTCCTCTCCAAACAAACTGGCCGGAGAAGGCAGGTCAGGGAGTAGCAGTCAGGCACTGAGCCCAGGCAGCCCACAGACACTCTGATCTATGACGGTGGTGCTCTGCAGAGACCCCTCACTCCATTTCGGTCCCCTCAAGTCCCTAGCTGATGGTCCTTCCTACTGTATCCCATATGTTTCCACCTTCCATTTGTTGGCATTCCTTAAGACACTTCTCAGGCTTGCAGAGAAACACAGACCAATTTTCCAAGTTCATCAAAGGCTTAATAATCCTTCTCATGCATCACTCCACACCCCCATGAGACTCACAGGCTCAGCGTGCTTTCTTATGTACAGTAATAAGTTAGAAAACAAAGTGGGGACTCCTAATTATAGCAAAAATGCTACATAAACATAGGAACACACCTGGAAATGGGCAAGATCCTGTGTGAAGAAAACTGGAGCTACTAAGAGGTATCAAAGATTTTTTTTAAAAGAGTTTATTTATTTATATATTTATTTATTTGGTGGTGGGGAGACCTCAGAGTGAGAGTGAGAGGGAGAAGCAGACTCTGCTGAGCAGAGAGTCCAACACCACGTGGGATTGATCCCAGGACTCTGAGTGCATGACCCGAGCTGAAGGCAGACGCTTAACTGACTGAGCCACCCAGGCATCCCAACTAAGAGGTTTTAAAGATTTGAGTAGATGTGTTGTGTATACCACCGTGTCCAGGATGGAAACTTATTGCAAAGATGTCCATTTCCCTCTAGTTATCCCATAAGCTTGATGCAAGTCCAGTAAATACTCCATTAAGTATAATTTTGGGATGTGACAAAGATTCCACAGTTCATCTAAATTTGGTGTTTAAGTATGTCCATCTATATGTATGCATGAATGCATTTATACATATAGACATGTATAAAAATATGTCATTATAAACAATATGTGGTTTCATAACCTAAAGAACACCTGGAACATCTGTCTCAAACCGGGGGACAGGCTCTATACTAACTGGGGGCATTTCTTTTCACATTAAATACTTTATTCACTATTTTTACTATAATGGGACATTTCTGACTAGCCAATGAAATAAAACAAGAAAAAGAAATATAAATACCGTAAAGGAGGAGACAAAAATCATCACACACATAGATGACCTGGGAAACACAAGAGACCCAACTGAAAAATCTTAGAACTAGAAAGACATTTTTGTGATATGGCTGGTTATAAAACAATGATTCATAGCCTTTCCATATGCTGGCCATAGAAAAAAACTTTTACAATAGTTATAAAACATAAAAACTAAGAGAATAAACTTAGCCCCAAATGGTAGGGTTTATGTAAATGAAACTGCAGATTGTACCTAGAACCTTAAAAAGACTTAAAAAATGAAGAGAGAATGTCTCAGTATTGTCAGAAGGAAAAAAGATCAGAAAAGCAGAATGATGATGAGAAGGGTGGGGAGAAGAACTAGAAAAGCAGACATAAATGTATTTTCAAAGCTACAAATAAGGGCGCCTGGCTGGCTCAGTCAGTAGAGCATGCAACTCTTGATCTCTGCGTTGTGAGTTTGAGCTCTGTATTGGGTGTAGAGATTACTCAAAAGTAAAATCTTAAAAAAAAAAAGTCACAATTTGCAACAACCAAAGACTGCTCAGCAGAACAGACTAGAAAAGGCAGACACAAACCTGACTTTATACACACATCTATTATATGGTAACAGTGGTATTTCTAGCCAGTGAGTAAAGATAGATTATTTAATAAATGGTACTCAGGCAGTTGGCTAACTTTTTAGAAGAAAAACAATCTGATCCTTAACAAAAGCAATTCCAGATAGATTGAAAAATTAAACATAATGAACCAGGACTAGATTGAAATGTAGATGATCCCCTGTAATTGGATAATTTGGCAGTGGGGAAAGCATTTCTAAGAATAGAGAAACAGAGGCAGAAACCGCAAAGGAAAGAAAATGCTAGATTTGGCACACTAGATTTAAAATCTGAGTATGAAAGAAGCAAATCAAACCACAAGACGAAAGTTAAACTGGGTTTAGAAAATATTTGGAGTATATTTAATGAGCAAAGGTTTGTTAAACTTCATATGTAAAGAGTATTGAGAAATCAACAAAGATTTTCTTTATTGCTATTAAACTTCCTTTTGAAGTAATTCAGGTAATTGCAGGAAAAAGCATGATATTATATACTTTATATATCATATCGTAACCTATGATGGAGATATGATTCTGTGTTACAGATGAGAAAAGTAAGACTTAGAGTTATATAGATAGGAAATCTAGAACTGAGATTCAAAGCCAAGTATGTCTTAACTCCAAAGTGTATATTTTTTCCTCCCAAGATTGTCCTTGTCTCTAATGCAGGGGCTGTTTTAGATTTCTGGCGGAAGGGGGCAGAGCACTTCCTGGCAGGTGACAGGCCCTTGTTGCTGGGAGTTCTCCCACCTGTCACTTACAAGCACAAAGATGACCAGCAGCCACTTTACCCAAGCATGGCTGACCTTGCGCCCTGGCTGGCTCTGGGGGCTGCTGCTGTGATGACATCCGGTTTGCTCACAAGTCATTGGTAGCTGAGCTTGTCACTCCATGGACACCCCTGACTCTAAGAGGCCACATGAGTCACTTCTGTCATCTCCCTCCTGTCACCTTACAGCACCCAGATGGTGACTGAAGACGCTATGGTCTATTACAACTATTCCATCATTGGAACCTTCACTGTGAAGCTCAAGGTGGTGGCTGAGTGGGAACAGGCAACACAGAATGCCGGGAAGGGCATTATGCAGAAGACAGGCGACTTCTCTGCCTCGCTGAAGCTGCAGGGTGGGTCTCTGGGGGTTGGCGCGGGGTGACCATTTGGCCCCTTGGGGAGCCCTGGGAAGCACTCTTTCCGGAGTTGGGAGCCCATGAAGTTCCGAGTGGCTCCAGCTGGGCACGGGGCTGAGCCAGGGATGCCCTCTGAGCAGCTGGCCATATCCCCACTTTGAAAGGGGCACTGGAGGCCATGGAGGAGGTCACATGGCCACCAAGGGGCAGAGCTGGATTTGAACCAAGGCCTACCTGCTCCCAGAGCCCGAGCCTGTGGCCAGACACTGTGCTGTAAATGGGTGGGTCCACATGGCTTTGTTCTCGGGCCACAGTGGCGTCCTGCCGGGGACTGTCCTTTTGGGGCTGGGACAGCCTCGGTCTCCTGAAGAGAGGAGACACCCAAACCCGCCTCGCCCTGACTTTGGCAAGAGGGGGAGCTTGGGAGCTGTGGCATATTTCTGAGCTGTGTTGCAGTGTGTGCGAATGGGGTGCTGTTTTCCCCACATTGGACAGGTGGTAGGGGAGGGGGGATGATCCGGAGCCAGCCCTCTGTCCTGGTTACCAGAGCTCCACCAGCTTCTTCCAGCATCCTCACTCTGAGCAGCTCTGGCACCTGCTGCTGTTGGGGGTGGGGGGGACCCAGGCCTGCCCTGGACAGACCTGCCACCCCCACCTCAGCAGAGAGCCTCACAGGGTGGTGGTCACACAGCCCTGAGCCCTAGGAGCTCTGAGACCGCTGTCCTCAGCCACCAGGTCTAATGGGGCCCTCTCTGCCTTTCAGAAACCCTTCGAGGCATCCAAGTCTTGGGGCCCACCCTAATTCAGACCTTCCAAAAGATGACAGTGACCTTGAACTTCCTGGGGAGGTGAGTGAACCCCAGAGGGGACAGTGGGTGATTTGTTGCCCTGCCCACACTCTTTCCCATGAATGAGCCTGAGAGCTCCATCCCCCGAGAGGCCCCAAGTTTGGGGGCCAGTGGAAGCTTCTGCCATCTTGCCCTGCAGCCATGGGAGAGTTGCAGGCACGGCTCCATACTCGAGGTACGGGGGAGAGGGCACGGGCCCTTTGGAGCTGTCTGCAGTGTGAGTATCAAGGCAAAGGCAGGTAAGGAACCGCTCGGGTGAAAAGCCCTCTGCGTGTGGCTTAGGCCTGCCTCCAGCCCCCCAAAAGCAAACCACCTTGGGTGGGAACTAGCCCAGCTCTTAGCAAGAACAATATTAAGCTGAGGATGTAGTAAGAGACCGAGAAGCCGGGCACGTTCTCTGCATGAGGGTGGGCGGAGCCGCAGAGGTCAGTGGTCAGGGCTTAGCCCTCCAGGGACTCTGGTTGGGGCGACCCCACCCCTCAACTCAGGGCCATGACAGAGGGAAGCAAGGCTCAATGGGGAGCAAGCAACGCAGCCAAGAAAAGAGGAAGATGAGCCATGGGGCTGGGGGAGGTTTCTAAAGCTTGCAGGGAGCTTTGGCGGCAGGCACTTGAGACTTGAAGAGTGGGGTGGGAAGCCCCTCGGGCTTGGCGGACCCGATGGCCGAGGTGGCATGAGTGTGTTTTACTCAGGCCTAGGGTGGCCTGCTCCGCATTCCTGAGATGGACCTGTTTTCTCCAGCTCCTGAGCCTGGGCTATGGCAGGTGGATGACTCTTTCAGATCCTATTCAAATACCACCTCCTCCAGGAAGCCTTCCCTGACCTCCTCATTAAGAATGCGCCCACCTGTCCCCTGTGCCTCCACAGCATACCCCATGTGTCCCTGGAACACTAATCCTGCCCTGTCCAGCACTCTGTGCCTATCCCTGTTTGCCTCACTAGCCTGGCACCCTCTTGGGGTCTGGGAGGGTAGCCCTCTCTTATTTACCATCGTGGTCTCTGGGTCTGGAAGGGGTAAAGCAGAGGCCAGAACAGCTAGGTGTTGTGTCCTGAAAAGGACACTGAGGTTCACGGTTGTCTGGCCTTTCTCAGCCTTGGTCTGTGCTCACACTGCTTGCTGAGCCATTGCTGAAAACCCACCCCCATTTCCCTGCAGCCCCCCTCTGACCGTGTGCTGGCGTCTCAAGCCCGAGTGCCTGCCGCTGGAGGAAGGGGAATGCCACCCTGTGTCGGTGGCCAGCACGGCCTACAACCTGACCCATATCTTCAGGGATCCCGGGGACTACTGCTTCAGCATCCGGGCTGAGAATGTCATCAGCAAGACACACCAGTACCACAGGATCCAGGTGTGGCCCTCCAGTAAGTGACCATCCCCTTCCGTCCCGGTCGGCCTGCCGCCACAGCCAACATGCAAGGCAGCCCACCAACTCGAGAATCCTCACCAAACCTACTGGCCCAACCAACATGATTGACTCTGTGCCCAGACCTCTCCCAGCGCCACCGCCCCTCCCCCACCCCACGCCGTCGCCGGCCAGTCCAACACCCCTCGGTTCTACCAACACCACCCTCGACACCAACCCCGCAGGCCATACCAACAGCCAGCACGGCCACCCCCGGCCAGCTTGACCACACAGCTCTGCCACCACTACCACACACACTCCTGACAGCCCTTCTGGCACCTTCCAGAGCCAGGAAACACCACCATCCGCGCCCTCCCGCTGGCCCCGCCGCCCGCCATCTGGACCCGGGCCCTCGATCCCGTGCCATCCAGCAGCCAACAGCTTTGGGTGTCGCTCACTGCCACCATCACTGTCCCTGGTGTCCTTCCCACGTATTACCAATGCCACGCCCTCCCCATCGTGAGCACCCCCACGATCACAAGGCTCCCTCCTCTGCCATCACCCTGATCCTGGCACTGTTGTCACCACTAAAACCAGCCCCCAGGGAGTGGGCGCCGCTCAGCAAGTGTGAAGTGGGGTTCCTGTCATCTGTCAGGACCCCGGGCCACCTCCCCTGGAATGTCCTTCCTCGAGTCACCGTCCAGCCCGGCCGCTGGCTAGCAGTCACAGGATTAGCTGATGATGGCGTGAAGTTCTACTCTTTTTTTCCAGGGCGGACTCTTCTATGACCCCAGAAAAGCACTCTCTTCCCTAGAGGAGAAAGTGGGATCCCAGAACGCTAAGGGATGGTGTTTCAGGGGCCCAGCCAGGTCCCGGCCCTTAGGGTACACATAGCAACTTCGCCAGCTGCCCTCCTTTGGGTCGGACCCACAAGTGCACCGCTGTCCCCTCCGGTCTCCCCAGTCCCTGTCTGAGCCATCAGACAGATGCCATGATCCACTCTGGGCCCTGGCTGCCCTTGTCGGCCTCCCTGGGGGTCTGGGGCCCTGCTTCTCCCAGCCCCTCCTGGGTTCTGAGTGCCTCGGGCCCCCCCAAATCCTGCACAAGAGACAGCTTTCCAGGTCATTAGCGCGGCCTTTTCCTGGGAAGCAGAGCCTCCTGGCATGCTGTGGCGTCTACATCAGGGGCAGGGCGGGGGAGGAGGAAAGAGGACTGCACTTGCCGATCACCTGCCATGCCCCTGGCACACTCACACCCCTCCCCTCGTGGCATCCCTGAAGCAGCCTCGTGGGTCAGCATTAGCAGCAGGGAGTTTGGTCAAAGCCAGGGTTCGAAACCAGGACCGCCTCACTGCAGACCCTGGGTTCTCCCTGTTCCCCCACGCAGCTTCCTGGCTTAGGGGGTCAGGGGGTGGAGCCTAGAGCTGGCGGAGGGCAGACAGCCACGACAGGTCACAAGGCTGCAGCATGTCCTCACAACACGCCTTCCCGTCCCCAAGGCAAGTCACCTGCTGTGATTTTTGGATGGCCTGGTCATGGCTCCCATCCTGTGCTACTCATGAGGGCGAGTCATTAAGTCTAGCCCACTCTCGGGGGCGGGGGACTTAGCTGCACCTCTTGAAAGTGACCATCCAGCAACATGTGGACATATTTTAAAACCCTAACATACCCCTACTTGGTTTTTGTAGACTCCCAGATTGGCCTGTTGGGGTTGCCTAGTTGGATGCATGTACCTAAGGGAAAGATAGCTCTTGTGGGGTCTGACTGTTCTGTCCCCCACTGCGGTCTGAGAGCTGGCCTTCCCCACCAACTCCCAGACCCATGACCTCACCGTGTCTCACTCCCAGGCATCCAGCCGGCCGTCTTTGCTTTCCCGTGTGCCACGCTGATCACCATGATGCTTGCCTTCATCATGTACATGACCCTACGGAATGCGGCTCACCAGAAGGACATGGTAGAGGTGGGTGCTCACGAGGGGGGGGCTGGAGCACTGGGCCCTGACCGGAGAAGGGGGTACCTGGCAGGGGCCTGGATGTCACAGCGAGGTCCTAGGGCTGGGGGCGATGTGCCCGAGACGCATGCATAGACGGGCCACATGGAGTTGGCCTCTTCCCATCTGACTGACCGCTGTGCTTGCCGAGCAGCCGGGCCTGGGGGAGGGCGACCGCGAGAGGGAGGACCCGGGAGCGGAAAAGCCGAGGGCACAGGGCTGCGAGCCTCCAGGCAGCTGAGCTCGTAAGGCCCAGGTCAGAGAACGGGCAGGCGGGTGATTGACCCGTGGGGTTTTGTTCACCATAGGTGGCTGATTTTGACTTTTCCCCCATGTCTGACAAGAACCCGGAGCCTCCCACTGGGGTCCGCTGCTGCTGCCAGATGTGCTGTGGGCCCTTCTTGCTGGAGACTCCCTCGGAGTACCTGGAAGTTGTCCGCGAGAACCACGGGCTGCTGCCGCCCCTCTACAAATCCGTCAAAACATACACCGTGTGAGCGCCCCCGGTCCCATCGCGGCGTTAAATGACCGCCAGTTGGGCTCTGTGGACTGGGTGGCACGAGCCGCCGAGCAGGAGGGGCTCCGGGTATGGGGCTGTCCTCTCTGCTGGCCATCCATCTGTGTTTCCAGCTGCCACCACGAGCCCCTCGCAGCCCACACCCCTGCCACCCGTCCATCTGTACAGTCCAGCCTCTGCTGTGAGCCCCTCTCAGTCTGCCCTACCCCACCCCTTGCCTTTGAAGAGCCCCAAGTGGGGCCCCGATGCTCAGCGGGGTCCCTCCTCTCTCCCGGGGTGCCTGCCTGCCCCTCACCCACTCCTCCCACGTTGGCACTTCTGCCGTCCATCTGGGGTCCGAGCTTCCCTCCCCCGGCGGCCTTGCCCAGGTCAGAGAACTGGCAGGGAGGTCACCGAGGGTTGAGGCTATAAAGGTCATACATACAGAGACAAGCACACACACACACACACACACACACACACACACACAGATACACACGTCACACAGGCGTCTCCGATGAGGTCCTCTGTATCAGTTACATTGGTTGCTGGGTCCTGAATTAGAACCAAAATGACATCGGACTTTCTCCACTTGGCCCCCTGCAGCTCCTGGGGCCCATTCTAAGGACACCCTGTTTCCTGCCTGCTTGCTGGGGGTGCGGTGAGGGTGGGGCTAACGCCTGGTGAGTGCTGAGGGCTTTATAAATCACACCTTCTGTTCCTGAGACTCTGTTAACTTCCATGGAGGGAAAGGAGGAGCGAGCCAGTGGGGACCTGGGTTCACTGTGGAGGATGGTGTCCTTGCCCCTCCGCATGGCCTGTTGGAGGAAGAGGCAGATCTGGAGGGAGCTCTCAGGGGAGCCTAGAGCTGGGGGAGACGGCAGATCCAGGTGTGGAGAGAGACCATAGTGAGCGCCCCCTCCCCGCATAGAACCTCGCAGGAGTGTGGGGAGCCACGGAAGGCCTGTTAGGGGGGAGGGGGCAGGGCCGTTGGGGGCGAAGCTCTGTTGCCGTAATCTTTGCTCTCAGACTTTGTGCAGACAACAGCATTCCCGCTGTCGTGCCGCTCATTCTCATGAAATACTGCCATTAGTGCTGAATAAAGCTTGTGTGCTCTCAGAATAGCCGAGCAGATGCCAGGGGGCCCGGAGTCTCTTTCTTTTTTGGGCACAGGGGTTTGGGCCTTGCACAACGGGCACCCCCGCTGTGTTCTCAGGCAAATGTGGATGGAGCTGCTGTCTGGGGTGTGGTCGGTCATTGGGACCAGCGCTCCTTAAACCTCAGCTCAGGCTGCGTGGCCAACTAACCAGACTCGGGGGGGGGGGGGCGGCCCTCCCCCAGGTGGCTCCAACGCACAGCCAAGTCTGCAGCTTCGGCAGATGATCAGAGCCCAGAAGGCGGCTACACTTAGGGAACTTGGAAATGCAGATCCTGCGACCCCGCCCACACCCGAATCCGCACCTGCTGAGGGGGCAGCCACCCGAAGCCCCGCAGGCCCACAGGAGTCCTGGTGCGCCATCGAGGGTGAGCACCTTTGGTCCCACTTGAACTTGGATGTGCCTGAGAATCACCAGGGGTCTCGCCAAGCCACATACTTTCATTCAGGAGGTCGGCAGTGGGGCCTGGGAATCTGAGTTTCTAACAAGATTTGAGATGCCTCTGACGCTCCCGGTCTGAGGACCATAACATTTAGAGTTGCCCGCCTCTGAGTCGGCTTCCTTCCTAAGCTCCTTTTCTTCCATAAGAGATTTGGGCTTTTTTCTAAATTGTCTCAGCTCTCCTGCCATCCTCACGACCCAACCCAGCTAGCTGGTGTGCCCCAAGCCTCAAGCTGGAACATGGGTGGGCATGAACCCCACCCCCACCTTGGCCGTACCACTCTGGGAAGCCCCACTTTCCCCACGAGCCAAATCATTTGGGGACATTTCTCAGACTTCAGTATCAGCATATGGGGCAAATGCTGCCACACACAGCTTTCCACCGACCCCCGAGCCAGGGGTGAGAGTGTCAGGCACCTGAGTGCTGCAGGGGACCTTTGCGCCTCGGATAACTGGTTAGAGGATCAAACGAGACCTTGGAGAAGGTTGACCGGGTGGGGGGAGGGAACTGTCCTTGCCATGAATCATTTTACTGTGTTCCTAATAGATGAGGGCAACACGTCGTTTTGAGCCACTCCCTGCTGGAATAGTATACAGCTTCCCATCTCTGCACGTGCCTTCAAGAGAACCTGGGATTGGAATATCTAAACCCCGCCCCCAGGGGAATTTAGAAGTGGTTCTTCACGCTACAAAAGGAGATCTAGCTCTGTAAAAACCACAGTATTCCGGCGTTCCTCTTACAGAAGTTAAGACAATTTTTAAGAAGCCAATTGTCAACCACTGTAAAAGAGCTAGAAAGAATTACTGAAACAGAAATGCAGAAAACAACAATAACAACAAAAACAGAGCAGTAGAGGGAGGCGTCACTTTGCCAATGGAAGACACACATAACTGTAGTACAATTTGACAGGAAAACATTTGACCTGCAAAATTTGGGGGTACGCAGGCTGTCGAGGCCATTGGCTGGGTCAAGCCGCAGAGCGCTGAGCACTGACCCCGAGCAAGGCAGGTCTTCCGAGGTGCTCCCGCATTGCTATGCTGTCTCAGCCAGGGGTAGGGGGGATACAAGTGACTGCAGCCCACGTGGCGGTACTTGTGGGGAGCTAACTGTGTACTCACCCACCAGCCCCTGGTGTCTTCATAAGCGGTGTCACGATTCTATACTAGCCCTCCCCATACACATACCCCCCACCTGGCGTCCCTGCCAGCAAGAGGGGCTGGGGCAGGTATTCTCACAGCCTGCCCTTCCAGAAGGAACCCAAATATCGCCGATGAGAGGCTGTGGGTTCCTATGACCACAGGGAGTCAACGGTAGAGTCAGTTGACTGTATTTTTGCCTGGACTTGAGAAGAGCTCTTTTTCCCTTTGAGAAGGCTGGTCCAGTCACCTTGGACAGAGTAGGGTGTTTTTTGAAAGGATTCTGAGCAGTTGAGCCTGATGGGATTAAAGTGGGCTTCCAAGGAAATGTAGATGAACACACCTGTACTGAGTTGATAATGACTCCCCCCAAATTCACGTCCACCCACACCCGTGAATGTGCCCTGATATGGAAATAGGGTCTTTGCAGATGTGGTCAAATTAAGATGAGGTCTTCCTGGAATGACCAGTGTCCTTATAAAAAGGAAGAGACGCAGACAGACACACAGGGAAGACGGCCATGTGATGGGGGCAGGGACTGGGTGATGAGAGCGCCAAGGGTTGCTGGCGCCACCGGAAGCCGGGAGGCACAGAACGGATTCTCCCAGGTTAGCCTGCGTGGGCCACCATAACAAAGCCCCACACCCGGGGAACTTCAACACAGACATTTATTTTCTCCTGGTCCTGGAGGCTGGAAGTCAGAGATCAAGGTGTGGTGTCTCCTGAGGGCCCTCTCCCTGGCATGTAGATAGCCATCCCCCTCTGTCTCCCAGACCTCTGTGCGTGTCTGTGTCCTGATCTCTTCTTCGAAGGATACAGATTGGATTAAGACCCACCCTAATGGCCTTATTTTAACCCAATGACCTCTTTAAAGGCCCCATTTCTGGGAGGCCTGGGTCGCTCAGTCAGTTAAATGTCTGCCTTTGGCTCAGGTCGTGATCCCAGAGTGTTGGGATCGAGCCCTGTATCAGGCTCCTTGCGTGGCAGGGAGCCTGCTTCTCCTTCTGCCTGCCACTCCCCTTGCCTGTGCTTTCTCTCTCTGATAAATAAATAAAATCTTAAAAAAAAAAAAAGGCTCCATTTCCAAAGAGGGTCACCTAATGAGGTGCTGGGGGTCAATATAGGAAATTTGGATGGACACAGTTCAACCCATAATACCTTGATTTCAGACTTCTAGTCTTCAGAACTGGGAGAAAATAGACTTCTGTCGCTCGAAGCCACCCAGTTTGTGGTATTTGCTTCCGCGGCCACAGGAAATAAATGTACTTCCGTGTCCTTGTGGCAGCTGGTCTCACACTCCGCACCCACCCGTCCAACCAGCAGAGCCAGCGTCCGACCACTTCTCCCCACTCTAGAGCCTTCCGCCACTCCACTGTCTCCCCCTCACCCTGCCCCATGTGTGTGCGCCAGGACTGTGTCCTCTTCCATGCAAACCCCTTGATGTCTCCAAGCTCAGAGTCCTTCCAGTGGCCCCAAGTCTGGCATGACCTGGCCCCTTTGACCTCACTGCCCTCATTCCCTGCTGCTCATCCCCCTGGATTTGCCTTCCTCGGGGCTTTGCTTTGGCTGTTCCCCCTGCCACACTCTTCCCTACACACACACTGCTTCCCCCTCTGCTCCTCTACTCAAGTGCCACGTGCTCAGTGAGACGACTCCGACACCCTCTGCCTCCCATAGCTTGTATCCCCCGCCCCCAATAACAATGCACCCTAGAGCGTACTATTAATTTTACTAATTTATTTCTTTAATCCGCCTTCCCCCATAGAATAAAAACTCCAAGAAGGAAGAGGCTTTGTCTACTGTGTTTACTATTTACAGTTCCAGCACCTAGGACAGTGCCCAGCACATAGTAGGTGCTCATTAAATATCATCCAGGAAGGGAGGGAGGAAAATACCCTTTCCCCCATTTATGGCCTCACAGTGTCTAGAGTTTAGGAAAGAGAAGATCCTAAGGAAAGGACTCAGTGTCTCCCCACATTGTTCAGAAGGACAAAAATGGCCTGGAATGCCCTGATTTGGGCAAAGGGGTGCTGTCCAGGGGACAGAATGCAGAGGCCTCCCTGCCTGGATCCTGGAGAGAGGGACCGTTGTCTGGTGAGGGTTCCTCCCTGCTGGGGACCTGGAGCTGCCTCATGGGATGGTGTGAGGAAACCAGTTCTGCTGTTTGTCCACCATCCGGCTGGCTCTGAGGGTGACGCCTCGTCTGGGCTGAGGAGGGGGATTTGAGGGTAGAAGCAGGGAGGCGGCCAGGCTGCGGACGGTGAGGCAGGGGTTGACAGGGCGAGCTTGGCTGGGACCTGCTTGGCATCTGGCCAAGGGGCTGAGGAGGAGCTGGGGCCACCAGGCAGGGTTGGGGCCCCGGGCTGTTAACCTGGGGTGCCTGATCCATGGAGAGAATTTGCAAACTTGGGGCAGGGGAAGAAACTGCATCTTCAACGTTATAAACCTTTGATCAGATTGTGGTGGTTCCGTCCGCTGTAAATCTAGGCAGTGCCGTTAGATGCTGCCGCGACTTCGTGGGCCATAGAAATCACAAATGTGTTCACATCACATTCCAATTGTTGTGGGTCTATCAAAACGACAGCTATGCTGATCACGTCTTCAAAATTACAGCTGCTGTTAGACCCGCTGCTGGATCTTATTTCACTAAGCACATATGTTACAATATTATTTTGATAACTGTATTTCAGTATAATTGGTTTCCTTTGTAATCCTATATGCTTTTAAAGACTATTCTAAGGGCTTGAATGAACCAGAGGGGAGGTCATGGTACCAAGAAGGCTATCTGGCCTCTGGAGCTGTTCCTTAGAGAGGCTCAAAGGGTATGGGGGGCAACAGTGGGGGGACTCTGTTTTCTTTGGGGCAGAAGAAAGGATCCTTCCAGGGGCCCTAAAGGCTCCTTACCCTGGGCATCTGACCCAGGACACCAGGTGGGGCCACCACCACCAGCAGATCGTCCACCTGCAGTGCCCCATGTGACCAGCAGGTGGCAGCCCCACCCAGCCATCCTTCAGCGATTTCCTTCTCGAAGTGGTGGCTCTGGGGTACCACGGAGGGGACACAGGGGACACAGATGGTGCGGGTCCAGGCAGCTCTGGCACCCACAGACACACACACACCTGGGCACATGCATGAACACACACGCACACGCCACATGCACAGGCATGCTCACACTCACACAATTGGAGCAGCCTACCTGGGAATCAGCTTCCAGAGCATTTTGCTTCTTCTAAGACAAAAGGCATTCCTGGGACTCTGGAAAAGGGGACCCCCTTTGTTCTGCATTATCTCTTCCTTCCCTAGTGGTCTTTCTGAGGTATCCAAAGGTCATCACAAGCCAACTCCGGCCTCAAAAACTTAACTGCAGCTGGGGCCGGGAGCAGGCGGCAGAATTAGATGTCTGAGTTGCCGTCTGCCTCTGAGACCGTGAGCAAGTGACAGTCTGAGCTCTAGTTTCTTTGTTTTGCATGATTTGTACAAAGAGTGGACTCTTTCAACCCAACAACAAGAAGACAAACAACCCAATTAAAAAATGAGCAGAGGACTTGAACAGACATTTCTCCAATGAAGAGCTACAAATGGCCAATAAGCCCATGAAAAGACGCTCACCATCATTAGTCATCAGGGAAATGCAAATCAAACCACAATGAGATACCATTTCATGCCTAGTAGGATGGCTATGATAAACCAGCCCAAACACAACACAACAGAAACCAAATAGTAAGTATTGGCTGGGCTGTGCCGGTGAGAACGGAAAACAGAAAACAGTTTGGTGGTCCCTCAAAAAGCGAGACACAGAATTAGTGTGTGATGCAGTGATTCTACTACTAGGTCTACACCTAAAAGAATGGGAAACGGATGCTCAGAGAACTTGCTCACGGCCAGTGTTCACAGCAGCAACATGATTCGTGATACCCGAAAGGTGGAAACAGCCCAAGCATCCATCACCAGAAGAATAAAGAAATTGTGGTCTATGCCCATATTAGAATATTATTTAGGCTTAAAGAAGAAGAATGCACACTTGCTACGATGTGGTTCAACTCTGAAAGCATGAGACTCCATGAAAGAAGCCATACACTAAAGTCCATATGTATGTTTCCATTCAATGTCTAGAACAGACAAGTCCCTGGGCAGAGAGTGGACGGGTGGTTGCCAGGGGGCTAGGAGGGAGGAACAGGAAGCAATTACTTAGTCGGTAGTGGGTGCTCTTCTGAGCTGATGAAAACATTTTGAAACAAGAGAAAGGTAGAGTTTGTACAACATGCAGAATGAGCTGCTGAACTGTTTAAGATGGTCAATTACATGTTATGTGAATGTCATCACCTTCGTTTTTGCAATTAAAAAGAGAGAGAGAGAGAGAGAGTGAATGGGTGCATTTTCTGGGCATTCATTCAGAGGACGTTCTGGCAGCATCGGCGAACTGTGTACCAGGGACCCAGCGGGTCCAGATGCATGCTGTTCTCTCCCAGCCTGCAGCCTCATGGCGAAGGGCTGTTGTGGAGACTGAAGATGGAAAATTCTGGAGAAACAAGTATGAGGGGAGACTGAAGGGAGCTGCGGACCCTCCCAGACCCCCCCCCCATCTTTTCCAGCTTCCAACCAGTTCCCGGTGGCTGATGCACACACCCCTCGCTGGGGTCCTAAGCGAACTCCTCACTCAGTGAGTATCTTCCTGTCAACGACACCAAGGCCCAGAGGTGGGAAACTCCTCACTCAGTGAGTATCTTCCTGTCAGCGACACCAAGGCCCAGAGGTGGGAAAGCCATCTCTGCCTCCCTGGCAGCGTCCCTCATCACCTCGCAGGAACTTTGTCCCTGCCACCAGGTGAGGAGGAGCAGGGACCCCCTCAGGAGGAAAGAGAGCTGGGGCGGGGGAAGGAGAGGGAGCAGCATCCACAGGCTGGATCCCTGCACACAGGCCCTGGGGAGAACAGGCAGGACTTTAGGGATCTGGGGGGTGCTAAGCACTGGGTGCCCCTGCCTCTTCCTCAGCGCTGGGCAGCTGCGGTTCCCCCCTGAGGCCTGATTTCCACCACTGTGACCTCAAGCGCCCTCCACATCAAGTTCTTCTGCCTCTGTGACAGCTCGTGTCTCTCCTTTTCTGTAAACTGCACACACCAAGGCATGTGTGCGCCTTTCACTTCAGAGTGAAAGAGGAGCTCAGTGGACCCCCAGGAGCAGGAGCGGGAAGAATCAACACTCGCTTCAGGAGCCCATGATGGAAAGCATGCTGGGCACACTGCAAAGTCATGAGAGTCTGATGTCGAGTTCGTATTTTGGAGCCAGTGCTCAGCAAACCGCTCTTGGAGCAGAGGTCCTGCCGGCGGGGATGTGGGCCTTGCTTTCTTTGTAATTCTGTTCCTCCAAAGCCCCCGTGTGCATCTAGGAACAGGCAGCAGGGGGTGCTAGAAGCTCTTCTGAGAGGGAGCCAGCCGCAGAGCCAGGAAGGGAAGGCCAGGCCTCCCTCTCGGAGGGTGGCCTCCACTCTGGCTGCAGTTTCTGCCCCCCAGCCCATCCCCCCTCAGTTCCCCAAGACTGTGTGGGCACCGGGCCACTCCTAGCCTGGTCCAGGAGGAGACAGGAGGGATATGGCATCTTCTTTCAAAGAGAAACCACAACTTTTGGCCCCAAACACAGGTTGGATCTGCTCACTCTCCAGCTTGAAACCTTCAAAGGGCCCCCCATCACCTTTAGCACCAAGTCCAAACTCTTCGTTTGGTATTCACGCTCCTCCTGCCTGGCTTTCCCGCCTTATTCATGATAACATTCCCCCTTTCAACAGGACGCATGTGGTCTAACCACACCCCCACTGCTGTCAGGGCTCACCTCTCATTCATTCAGCAAACGTGCACCATGCCAAATGCTGGGAATGCAGCCACGAGCCAGCAAGGCCGGGCCTCCTGGGCCTTCCTATCCCTGGGATGACCAACACCAAGCCAAAAACCACAGAAACAGCCACCGAATGGCAGGGGCTGTGGTTCCCGCTGTCCCCATGCCTCTCTTTCACGCCTGCCTGGGGAGCATGCCCGGGATGTGTCTGGCGCTCAGCACGAGGACGGGTCCACAAGAGGCTGAGTTTCCTGACTCCAGCCCAGAACACAGGGACGAGAGTTCTGGTGACTGCCTGTGGCTCCTCCGGCAGAAAACCACGAGGTCCCCCCCCCCCCCCGGCCCCTCCCTTCCCGCACAGGTGTCCCAGGGAGTTGCTCTAGAACTCTGAGCTTAAGAGGGCAGAGACCACCGCATACGGTCCAGCAGGCGCCTGATCACAAGCACCCCCACCAGCTACTCCCAGGGCCACATACCCACTTCTCCCAGATTTTAACAGCTAGGACAAAGATGATTGCCCATGATCTCTTCATAACTATAGTTCACTATGGACACAAAGAACATTCTGGCTATCTTCAGATTCAATCGGCCAATGAGAACAGGGTTCTCACTCATGGCCACATGGATTTTTCCCTCAGCCCTGTGCTCCCAGAAAACAGCAGGGCTTACAGAAACCCCCCACCCTTTGTGTTCTGGAAAATGACTTGTTGCAAAGAACCAACCTCCTCCATATGGTTTAGACGAGACTCATGGGTGCTCCCCACCCCCACCCCCACCCACCCCCGTTCACCTCTAACAAGGACAGACACAGACCCTCAAAATCCCCTTCATGGACCCATAAATGATTACCTGAATTGCTTGTCTCACTGGTCAATGGGAGCAAAGTGCTCGTTAGCCGGATTTTGGTTAAACGTCTCCTTCCTCAGGGCCCATGAACTTCCGTCCTCAGCCTGAGCCAGCAGAAAGCCCCTCCCGGAATAGCCCTGGAACAGAGTTAGACTTTCTCGGATCTTCTATCCCGCTTCCTCACGCCGGATTCCTTCTGCCTTTGTTTCCTCCTTTCTGGAGCAGAGAAACTCTTTGCCGCTCTTCTGATGCCAGCAGACCCAATGGTCTGACACTTCTCCCTCCTGCAAGAGTT